>CAUYQV010101811.1:0-48033 GCA_963574575.1 Galagoides demidoff
TGTGGCGGGTGCCTGTGGTCCCAGCTACTTGGGAGGCGGAGGCAGGAGACTCACTTGAGCCCAGGAGTTGGAGGTTGCTATGAGCTGTGATGCCATGGCATTCTACCCAGGGGGATAGCTTGAGGCTCCGTCTCAAAAAAAAAAAAAATATTATTTTGGAGGTTCTAGCCAAGACCATTAGTCAAGAAAATTAAAGGGGCTAGAATCCTAGAACTTGGGAGGATGAGGCAGGTGGATTTCCTGAGTTCACAGTTTCGAGACCAGCCTAAGCCAGAGCGAGACTCCATCCCTAAAAAATAGCCAGGTGTTTGGTGGGCATCTATAGTCCCAGCTACTTGGGAAGCTGAGGCAAGAGAATCACTTGAGCCCAGGAATCTGAGGTTCCATGAGCTATGATGCCACAGCACTCTACCAAGGACAACAAAGTAAGACTCTGTCTCAGAAAAATAAATAAAAATAAAAATAAATAAATAAATAAAAGGGGGCTGGGTGCAGTAGCTCATGTCAGTAATCACAGCTCTCTGGGAGGCCAAGGCAGAAGGATCCCTCAAGTCAGGGATCCCTTGAGGTCAAGAGTTGGAGACCAGCCTGAGCAAGACAAAGGCCCTGTCTCTACAAAAAATAGAAAAATTAGCCAGATGTGGTGGCACACACCTGTAGTCCCAGCTACTCCAGATGCTTAGTTGGGTGAATTTCTTGAGCCCAAGAGTTTGAGGCAGCAGTCTGCTATGATGCTGCTGCTGTACTCTAGCCCCTGGTGACAGTGAGAACTCTGTCTCAAACAAACAAACATACAGATTAGAAAGGAATTCGAAATTTTAAGACAAAACTGTTATAGTAAGGCCCAGACCTATAATCCTAGCACTCTGGGAGGCCAAGGTGGGTGGATTGCCTGAGCTCAGGATTTGGACCAGCCTGAGTCAGAGGGAGAACTCATCTCTAAAAATAGCCAGGTGTTGTGGCAGGCACCTGTAGTCCCAGCTACTTGTGAGGCTGAGGCAAGAGAATCACTTAAGCCTAAGAGTTTGAGGTTGCTGTGAGCTATGATGCCATAGCACTCTACTGAGGGCGACAAAGTAAGACTGTCTCAAACAAAAAACAAAAAACTGTTCTAATTTTGAATGTCATCCAGTGGAATTTAAATATTATAGCAATTTGTTTTGCACTATCCACTTATATACATACATACAGAAAGTGTAAAAGCACTCTTTTAACTCCAAGGAATTTTAAATTACTCTGTTTTCTCCTTGAACTTTTTTTTTTTTTTTTGCAGTTTTTGGCTGGGGCTGGGTTTGAACCTACCACCTCCAGCATATGGGGCCAGGGCCCTACTCCTTTGAGCCACAGGCACCACCCGTTCTCCTTGAACTTTTTTTTTTAAGGTTTTTTTTTTTCATGTCATTGTATTGGGTTTTTTTTTTTTTTTTCAGTTTTTGGCTAGAGCCAGGTTTGAACCTGCCACCTCTGGTATATGGGGCCAGCACCCTACTCCTTGAGCCTCAGGGACCACCCTCTCCTTAAACTTTTATTTCTATTCCCTTTTACCCTCACAGAAGTTTATCCTCAAATAATATGATTTTACACTTGAAAGTCTTTTATCAATCATTCTGTCATATTTCTTTGCCACATAAATGTGCATTTACATAGAAATCTAATTTATAAAATCATTTCCTGAGCTCCTAATCCTCTAAAATTCTTTATCTATCATTATAAGTACTACTATTGCATGATTAATCAAAGTAACACATAGCATAATTTTTGACAAATGAAATTTTAAATGCATTTTAATAAGTGATGTTTTTTGAGTCCTGCATCATTTTATTCCTTACTTTTTGGCTAAGAAAACTTAGTCTTATAAAATAAGTTGATGAGAATGGAAAGGGTTTTGCTACAGCAATACCATTCAGTTCTTTTGGAATTCCTTCCAAATAAGGTGCCAAAAGTCATATTGTAATAGTCAAAACTCATTTTAATGACCCATCAGCTGACAACTCCAAGGGTCCTTCTTCAATTTTTAAAATAATTGGAAGCCATCTGACTTGCAAAAAGACATGTTACCCAGGCATTAAAGTTACTTTCCTACTTTAAACATCAGTATTTCAATATGTTCCTTTGTTTAGTCCCCTTGGAGATTTTTGTGCCCCTTGCCAAAGCGTCTGAGATGCACTGGGTAGGGAAAGGGGCCTTTGTTTTTGTTTGCTGATTAGTTTTGTCTGCCTTTACCACACCTTTGAATTATAGCTCCATAAAGGCTGAGACATTTGAGTTTTTTTCACTGCTTTAACTGCAGGAGCTAGAAAGCCATCAGACACATAGTAGGCGCTTGGTGAATATATGGGGGGTACTATGAACCAATTTAAAAAACACCACTGTCTGGGTATATGCACGAGGGAAAGGAGAGGAGGCAAAGAAACAGAAGTGCCCAGTGCACTGATTTGGGTTTCTTAGTCCAAAGGCATCAAAAGGCCACCTTTCCCTCAACCAAGCAGCAGCATGGGATAAAGGCCTAATCTTTAGGATCCGACCTGGATCTGAATTCTGACAGTGACATTCAATAGCTATGACTTTGGGCAAACTTCTGGTATTAAATTCTTCCCTTGGATAGAAAGAATAATTGTCCCTACCTCAAGGAGAGGCAGTGGAGAAGGTGATGATTAAATATGATAATACCTGTCAAGTATCTGTACCAGCTCATGCACTCAGTAAATATGAGTTGTCCTTCATCCAATTCTGCCTCTTTCCTTTTGGGTAGTACCAGCCCAGAAATGTGTACTATTGTGTTCCCCCTGAAGCCCCCAAAGTAAATGCTAAGCAATAGACAAAAAAAGAGGCCTGAGGTGCAATCTAGGACAGTGGGAAACTGCTATCATTTTCCTCATTTAGAAAACAGGGGTAATAACAGCTCTACCTCATAGGATTTTTGTGCAGGTTAATGTGTTAACTTTTGTAAAGTTAGAACAGAGCCTAGCAAATAGTAAATAATTAATAAATGAACATTATTATTTTGGCCTGCCTATAGGCCACTGATGAAAATGCATGTGTCACCTGGAAGAGAAGGGGCAGCCCAGCATAACTGTGGACTGGGAGAGTAGGGATCTTCTCAGATGCTCAGTCTTTCATGCATCCTTCATAACAGATATACTAAGATGTTATAGAGGGGGCCCAGGTGCAGAGGCGCATGCCTGTAATCCTAGGACTATGGGAGTCCAAGGCGGGTGGACTGCTTGAGCTCACAGGTTTGAGACCAGCCTGAGCCAGAGCAAGACCTCATCTCTAAAACATCCAGGCATTGTGGTAGGTGCATGTAGTCCCAGCTACTTGGGAGGCTGAGGCAAGAGAATTGCTTGAGCCCAGAGTTTAAGGTTGCTGTGAACTGTAACACCATGGTACTCCACCAAGGATGACAAAGTGAGACTTTGTTTCAAAAAATAATAAAAATGAAACACAGGGAAAGTCTAAGGAAAATAAAAAGGAAAAATGAAAAAATAGAGCATGCCAGTAAGCATGGTGGCTCACACCTATAATCCTAGCACTTGGGGAGGCTAAGGTGGGTGGATTGCCTGAGCTCAGGAGTTTGAGACCAGCCTGAACTAGAGCAAGGCCCCCATCTCTAAAAATAGCAGGCATGTGACAGCACCTCTAGTCCCAGCTACTTGGGAGGCTGAGGCAAGAGGATCACTTAAGCCCAAGAGTTTGAGGTTGCTGTGAGCTATGACGCTGTAGCACTCTACTGAGGGCATCAGAGTGAGACTCTGTCTTAATAAAAAAAGAAGAAGAAAAGAAAAAATAGAGCATCAGTTTGCTATGGGACAACTTCATGTGAACTATAATACATATAAGTGGAATTCCTGAAGGAAAAGGGAGAATAAATATTTGAAGAATGGCCAAAAATTTTACAAATTTGATGAAAACTTTTAAACTAAAAGATCCAAATGGTGCTTCTAAATACTGATATCCTGTGACCCCAAAATTATTAGTAACATGGGATTATGCCATTACTTTCTTTATGAATACTGATAAATGAGAGTAGGATCTAGATGCAATATAGTTGAGTTAGTTGGCTTTGTGACACCTGATATATTTAGAGACAGCTACTTAGGGTCATTTTATTTTTTGACCAGTCTCTTTCCAACCTACTTTTCTGCAGGGTTTTTGTTTGTTTGTTTGTTTGTTTTTTAGTTATTTTTTTCAGTTTTTGGCCGGGGCTGGGTTTGAATCTATCACCTCCGGCATATGGGACTGGCGCCCTACTCCTTTGAGCCATAGGCACCGCCCTTTTTCTGCAGTTTTAAAGTTCTACAAAATCGACTTAGATCTTCACGCATAAAAATTATACCTAAAGGCTAGGTGCCTGTGGCTCAAGTGGCTAAGGTGCCAGCCACATACACGTGAGCTGGTGGGTTTGAATCCAGCCCAGGCCACCAAACAACGACAGCTGCAATCAAAAAACAGCCAGGCTTTATGGCGGGTGTCTGTAGTCCCAGCCACTTGGGAGGCAGAGGGAGGAGAATTGCTTGAGCCCAGGAGTTGGAGGTTGCTGTGAGTTGTGATGGTACAGCAGTCTACCTAGGGCGACAGCTGGAGGCTCTGTCTCAAAAAAACACAAAACTTATACCAAAAACTCCATTTACTGTAGAACACAAGCTACTTTAAGGAGTTGGAGTTTTTTTGTTTTATTATTTTTTTGAGAGAATATCACTCTGTGCCCTGGGTAGAGTGCTGTGGCATCATCATAGCTCACAATAACCTCAAACTCTTGGGCTAAAGCAATCCTCTTGCCTCAGCCTTCCAAGAAGCTGGGACTGTAGGCACCTACCATGATGCTGGCTAGTTTTTCTACTCTAGAAGAGATGGAGCCTTGCTCTTGCTCAAGCTGGTCTTGAATTCCTGAGCTCAGGAGATCCACTCACCTGGGCTTCTCAGAGTTCTAGGATTACAAGCATAAGCCACATCACCAGTCAAAGAGGTTGTTTATTATTGTTGTTTGTTTTAGTAATGGGAGAAAGTTTGTACTCAGACGTTTATACCTGCAGATTCAGTCTTCACCCATTTTGCAGTCTTTAATTTTTCTCCAGTTTTTAATTAGGGAGATAAAACCATGATGACCATGCTGTAAGAAGTGAGCTAACCAATTCAAACCATACCATTTTGTAAAGTCTGAAACATCCCAGAATTTCAGGTAATCTGCATTTTGAAAGAAGACTTAGCCTTTAAATTGTGAGTCACTTTATCCTTTATTAATGCTGTACAATTTATAATTGGTTAACAATTTTTCTTTATCTGATTACTTTAGAATGGGTGGAAGCTATAGGTTTATTCCAGAAGATATATACATATGTATTTTTTTTGAGACAGAGTCTCACTGTGTCACCCTCGGTAGAGTGCTGTAGCATCATAGCTCACAGCAACCTCAAACTCTTGGGCTTAAGTGATTCTCTTGCCTCAGCCTCCCAAGTAACTGGGACTACAGGCGCCCGCCACAATGCCTGGCTATTTGTTGTTGTTGTTGTTGTTGTTGTTGTTGTAGTTGTCATTGTTTGGCAGGCCCAGGCTAGGTCTGAACCTGCCAGCCCCAGTGTATGTGGCCAGCGCCCTAACCACTGAGCTATAGGCACTGAGTCATACATTTGTATTTTTTTTTTTGAGACAGAGCCTCAAGCTGTCTCCCTGGGTAGAGTGCCGTGGCATCACAGCTCACAGCAACCTCCAACTCCTGGGCTCAAGCGAGTCTCCTGCCTCAGCTTCCAAAGTAGCTGGGACCACAGGTGCCGGCCACAACGCCCGGCTATTTTTTGGTTGCAGCCGTCATTGTTGTTTGGTGGGTCCAGGCTGGATTCGAACCTGCCACCTTAGGTGTCTGTGGCTGGTGCCTTAGCTACTTGAGCCACAGGTGCCAAGCCTAATCTTTAAAATTGATTTCATGTATACACACACACACACACACACACACACACACACACACACACATATATATTCCTCTCAGACAGAGTCTCATTCTGTTGCCCTGGCTAGAGTGCAATGGCATCATAGCTCCCTGCAACTTCACAATCCTGGGCTCTAGAGATTCTCCTGCCTCAGCCTCCTACAGGCACGTGACATCACATCTAGCTAATTTTTTTCTTATTTTAGTAGATACAGGGTTTTGCTCTTGCCCAGGCTGGTCTGGAACTCCTGAGCTCAGGTAATTCTTCTGTCTCAGCCCCCAGAGTGCTAAGATTGCAGGAATGAGTCACTGAGCCTGGATTAATACCAGAATTTTTTTTGTTTTGTTTTGAGACAGAGTTTTACTTTATCACCCTCAGTAAAGTGCCATAGTGTCATAGCTCACAGCAACCTCAAACTCTTGGGTTCAAGTGATAATCTTGCCTCATCCACACAAGTAGCTGGGACTACCGGTGCCAGCCATAATGCCTGGCTATTTTTTCGAGACAGGCTCTTGCTCTTGGTCAGGTTGATCTCAAAGTAGTGAGCTCAAGCAATCTACCCACCTCGGGCTCCTAGAGTACTAATGCTAGAATATTTTTTAAAGATACACTGTAGTACAAGCAACTGGTTGGTTTTTGTAGGGTCATGCATCAAAGCCAAGATTTAGTCATGTTACAGTTGTAGCAGAAAGGATTCAAGTGTAGACCAGGGTGTCCAAACGTTTTTCTTTTTCTTTTCTGCCGCACATTGGAAGAATGAGTTATCTTGGACCACACAGTAAATACATAGATACTAATGAAAGCTGATTAGCAAAAAAACAAAAAACAAACCAAAAAACGGTCTTTGCATACTTTTTGTGGTATCCAACATCAGAAAAGCAAAAAAAGTGTCCTTACAAAATCAGCATGTGGCCCACAGGCTGCAGGTTGGACACCCCTGGTAGATTCTATTACTTACTGCACAAGTGTCAGAGGCCACTGATTCTGTGTTTAAAGATCATCCTGTAGATGGGACTAGCAGGAACTGAAGTAAGAAGGTGGCAGCCCTCAGAAACTGGACTCTCCATGTACTGTTTCTTAGTCTCCTATTATAAGAATGTTTCCTTGGTTTTGACAGATTTCTGTGCCCATACCTGCTACCCTGACAACTCATTTCTGGTTTGACCCTGTTTCTAGGTGGCATAGATTCCATCTGGTTGTGTCCTAAGTACTCAGTTTGTTTCTGGGTGAGTTTTGTGGCTCAGATTTTACCCACAGACAGTTTTGTTCTTTTTCTTTTTTTTTTGAGACAGGGTCTTGCTCTGTCTTTTGGGCCAGAATGCAGTGGTATTATCAATCATAGTTGATGCAATCTTAAACTTCCCGTCTCAAGAAGTCCTCTTCTCTCAGCCTCAGGAGGAACTGGAGTAGCTGCAACTATAGGTATGCACTACCATGCCCAGCTGATTTTTCTACTTTTTGTAGAGATGGAGGACTCCCTCTTGCTCAGGCTGGTAACTCCTGTCCTGAGGCAATCCTCCTGCCTTGGCCTTCTAAAGTACTAGGATTGACATAAGCCACTACCTACACCTGGCCTGGTTGTTTTTTCCACGGTCACCACTTCTATCTGCCCCCCTAGTAGTCATTGGAACTTGCTGTAAGCAAGTTCTTACTCATCCTTCAGATCCCAGGTCATATGCTATTGTCATAGGAAGAATTTCTTTGATACCCAAGAGTCGGTCAGATTCTCCTAAAGTATGTTCTCAGAGTCTCTTGTATTTTACTTTTCAAAATTATTTTTTGTCATTTATTCTCCTTATCCTGTATCTTTAGCATCTGGCACATGCCTGGCACATAGTAGGAGTTCCGTAAATGTTTTCAGTAAACATGGAAAAAATAAAGCTTATGGCCTGGAAGGATCCCAAATTTTTGTGTTTGTGTGTGACAGAGTCTCGCTATGTTGCCCTTGGTATAGCTCACAGCAACCTCAAACTCTTGGTATAGCTCACAGCAACCTCAAACTCTTAGGCTTAAGTGATTCTCTTGTCTCAGCCTCCCAAGTAGCTGGGACTATATAGGTACCCACCATAATGCCCAGCTATTTTTTTGTTGCAGTTGTCATTGTTGTTTTAGCTGGCCTGAGCCAGATTCAAACCTGCCAGCCTCAGTATATGTGGCAGGCGCCCTACCCACTGAGCTACAGGTGCTGCCCTTATTTTTTTGTTGTTGTTGTTGTTTGTTTGTTTAGCAGGCTTGGGCTGGGTTCAAACCTACCAGCTCCAGGAGCATGTGGCCCCATCCTAACCACCGAATAGGCAGCCCCCCACACTTCGTTTTGTAAATACAAAATGTTGTATATGACCTAGGCCTAATTACAAACCTTCCAAGTGTCAGTTTATGTATGTGGGATGATACCATTTTATAATATCTACCTTATGGTTTGAAATGTTATGCATGTAGCAGACACTTAACAAAAGTTCTTGTAGAATGAGTGAATACATATGCTATCTCTATGATAAGAGATATCTATACTTTGACAAAGGTTTCTTTCATTTAACAAACAAGAGAAATCAAGTTCCCAAGCAGGAGTCATCATATTTATTGAGTTGGAAAAATAAGATTTCATATACTTTTGTCCAAGGGTCTATATTTTTCTTCTGGTCATAGTTTAATACTGGACTTTTTAATGGGGAAGAGGGAATTTTTTGGAATAGATTTGGACAAAATTAGTGATGATTACTTTTCCCACTCCTAGGGAGTTTGTGACTATTAGAGATTTTAAGTAAGTTTGGTCTACCAAAAGTATAGATTCCAGATTGCCTGTATCTTAAAACCCTGCAAGAAAGCAGCAGTGGTAGATGTGAATTTGAAAATAAGGGAGGGTTCTATAAAGCTACCATTCCCCTAAGTTGGTAAAGGTGGTTGGCCTTATGAAACCTGTGGCAGGATGAGATCTTGACTTCTGGAAGCAACAGCAAAAGTGCTTTCAGCTTAGCAGATCCTTGTATTCCAAACCTCACAGGCTGGCTTACCTTTGGCCTGGCTTATCCTGCCTATTTCCTCCATTTCCCCTTCAGTGCAGTGAAGATATCTTGCATATAAAATACAAATGCTACTCAGTTTTTCTTTTTCTTGCTCATCTCTTCTCCACTGTTCTCTCTGCCTTCTGGAATATCTCCTTATACTTGCCATTTCCTTGCAGAATACATAGAAGGGAGAAGGAGAAGAAAGGATTCAAATGTAACTAAAGTTCTATATTTTATTTGAGCCTCATCTCTTTGGAGAAAGGGGAACAGAGATGAGAGGAGTGAGTTAGAGATAGTTTGGCATAAACCCCAGAGATATGGGGTGTGTGAAGAAAGAAATCCAATCACTAGAATATCTGCTGAAGGTGAAATGAGGGGAGCTTGGATAGAGAATTCAGAGATAATTATTGGCATTTAGTAATGTGATCTGTGAGTATGATTTCAGTGCTGGGTAAGGACAAAGGCCAGCAGGTGGAGGAATCACAAAGCAAGTATCCTTACTTTGTATCTAATCTAGGTCTCTTGAGCCAGCAACCCGTTTTGTGTGGGAGGGTTGGCCAAGGTTATCTGACCCTTTATTTCTAGTTCATCCCCCAAACATCCTAAATGTTGCCCTCAGATGAATATGAATCCATAAAACGATGTCTCCTCCCTGCTGACCTTGTCCGAGGCGGAACCTGAGACTGAGTGGTGGGAGCCATATTTTGAGACATAGGCCAGTATTGCCACTGAGACAAACTATGAGCCCTTGATTTGGATCTGGCCCTCGGCTCCGGCTCCAGGTCAGTCTCAGTCTCAGTCTGGGGCTCAGTCCCAGGCTCAGGATTCTGCTCAGCTTCGGTTTCAGGCTCCAGCTCTGACTCAAACTCCAGTTCTGACTCAGCTTCCAGCTCTTGATCCAGGTTAAGGTCCAGATCCAGCCCAGACTGTTCAGTTTCCACCTGCAAATCTAGGTCTGACTCCTCTTTGTCTTCTATTGTTGCCTGGGTCTTAGTGAAGCCTGGATTTGCAATTCTGGGGCTTTCTAGAAGACTACTGTTCATGTTAGGTATTAAATTGTCAATCTGAAATACATACAATTAGATAGGTTAAAATTTCTAACTATTGAGCAGTCAAGAAATTTCAGAATACAACCAGACTTAAGGTATCAGAACTAAAGAAGAAAACATTAGAAGAAAATGTTTCAGAAAGGATGAAAATGATGAATTTTGTGGAATGCTGCTGCAAGTCTGCTTCACCCACTGAACCTTGTGGGCACCTGCTACATAATAGGCTCGGGGGCTGGTACTGGGGATATTGAGAACCAGGCACTGCCCTACCTCAAGGAGCTTAGAGTCTAATATTTTCTGGCAAAGCAGAAAATATTCCTTGCCCAAATCTGATTTTCATTCTCTTTATACCCTCTGGTTTCTTAGTTACTTACTATTTTTCATATTAAGTCAGTCCCTATCTTAGGTCTCTCTGGCTTTTCTAGCTACGCTGGATTTCATGATCAACCATTTAAACAGCAAAGTTCTTAACATTCTGAAACATTTTGTCTTGCCAACTCCTAGTGCAATCCTTGACAGCGCATGTAAGACTATTTGTGACCTGGCCTCTTGCCATCGTCTTATCTCCAACCATAGTCCCCATCCCTTACTCTAGCCATAAAGTTACCCAAAGTTGCTTGACCACTGCTTACCTTTGCTCATGCTGCTCCTTTTGCCTGCCTTGTCCTTCTCTAACTCATCCGCATGCACTTATTCATCATTCCAGATTTACATCAAAGATGGCCAGCCAGGATCACAGTTTCCTTTGTGTTCCAGCTCTACCTCTCTCACACTTCTATCAAAATGTCAGTAATGTATTGCCTCATTTATTTTGCAAACCTATCCCTTATTAGACTCTAAGCTCCTTGAGGTAGGGCAGTGCCTGGTTCTCAATATCCCCAGTACCAGCCCCCGAGCCTATTATGTAGCAGGTGCCCACAAGGTTCAGTGGGTGAAGCAGACTTGCAGCAGCATTCCACAAAATTCACCATTTTCATCCTTTCTGAAACATTTTCTTCTAATTCACCATACGATACTCTTCTGTTTTTCCTCCTTCCTTCCTGGTTTCTTCTTCTTGGTCTTTTTGTTATCTCTTCTATTTCTACTGGACTTCTAGAAGTTGGTACACCCCAGACTTCTAGAAGTATGCCCCAAAGTTTGATTCTGTTCCCCTTTTCTTTTTTTTTGAGACAGAGTTTCACTATATCACCCTTGGTAGAGAGCCATGGCATCACAGCTCACAACAACTGCAAACGCTTGCCTCAGCCTCCTGAGTAGCCTGGGACTATAGGCACCCACCACAACATCTGGCTATTTTTTTGTTGCAGTTGTTTAGCAGGCCCAGGCTGGGCTCAAACCTGCCAGCCTCGGTGTATGTGGCCAGCACCCTACTCACTGAGCTGAGTGCAGAGCTTCTGTTCCCCTTTTCTTCTCCATCTATACTTTACCTCCTGCCTCTCATCTGTAGGTAATTTTACTTAGACCCATAATTTCACAGCTATCTATATGCTGATGACTCTTTCGTTAAAATCCTTTTCCTCCCCCTGATTTACAGGTTCATATACTTAATTCCAATCTTTTTTTTTTTCTGAGACAGGGTCTCATGGGGGTGCCCGTAGTTCAGTGGTTAGGGTGCCAGCCACATGCTCTGGGGCTGGTGGGCTCAAACCCATTCAGGGCCTGCTAAACAAACCAAAAAAAAAGAAATAGCCAAGCTTTATGGCAGGTGCCCGTAGTCCAGCTACTTGGGAGGCTGAGGCAAGAGAATTGCTTAAGCCCAGGAATTTGAGGTTGCTGTGAGCTATGACACCATAGCACTATACTGAGGGGGATAAAGTGAGATTCTGTCTCTATTAAAAAAAAAAAATTGAGACAGGGTCTCACTCTGTTGCTCAAGCTGGAATGTGGTAGTGTCATCATAGTTCACTATAGCCTTGAACTCCTGGGCTCAAACAATTCTCCTGTGTTGGCCTCCCAAGTAGCTGGGACTACTAGTGCACACCATTGCACCCAGCTAATTTTTAAAACTTTTTTTGTAGAGATGAGGTCTTGCTACATTGCCCAGGTTGATCTTGAACTCCTGACCTCAACTGATCCTCCCACCTCAGCTTCCCAAACTGCTGGGATTATAGGTGTAAACCACTATACCCACCCATACTTTAATTCTAGACAGACAGTCTCCACTCTTTTTGTTGTTATTGTTTTGACATCTCCACTCTTAAATGGTTTTCTTTGTAGTTTTTGGCCAGGGTTGGGTTTGAACCCACCACCTCTGGCATATGGGGCCAGCACCCTACTCCTTTGAGCCACAGGCACTGCCCCACTCTTAAATGTTTAATGGGTCATCTTGAATTTAATACACATGAAATAGAACTTGCTCCTTTCCTATTTTAAATGCCAGAAAAGATTTAATACCAAGTTTGAATATAAGTCCTGATAAGAATGTTGGTAAACTAGAAAAATACTTCTTTAAAACACAGTAAATAATGTCCATCTTAAACCATTAAACCATCACTAATCTTTTTTTGTTTTTTGAGACAGAACCTCAAGCTATCCCCCTGGGTAGAGTGCTGTGGCATCACAGCTCACAGCAACCTCTAACTCAAGCGAATCTCCTGCCTCAGCCTCCCAAGTAGCTGGGACCACAGGTGCCCACCACAACGCCCGGCTATTTTTTGGTTGCAGCCGTCATTGTTGTTTTGGCAGGCCCAGGCTGGATTCAAACCCGCCACCTTAGGTGTATGTGGTTGGCGCCTTAACCACTTGAGCCACAGGCGCCGAGCCACCATCAGTAATCTTAATAAAATATAGGAGGCTTTTCTCATTTAATTCAGGAGTAAGACAAGGCTCATCACTATTACTTAAATTATTCTGGAAGGTCTAACTCACTGGTTCTCAACCGTCCTAATGCCACGACCCTTTAATACAGTTCCTCATGTTGTGGTGACCCCCAACCATAAAATTATTTTCGTTGCTACTTCATAACTGTAATTTTCCTACTGTTATGAATCGTAATGTAAATATCTGATATTCAGGATGTGTTTTCCAATGGTCTTGGGGGTCGTTACCCACAGGTTGAGAACTGCTAAACTAATGCAATAGTATATGATATTGAAATAAAATTCTAACAGTTAGAAAATAGAGATTAGTATTATTTTTAGAAAATATTTTCTATTAACAGTAAAACTTCTTAGAGCTAGTAAAATGCTTTACAAGATGTAATTTAACAAACATAAGTGAGTTTCTTTTTTTATATAGATAGCAGTAGTTGCCAGTTAGAAAATATAATGGAAAAGATTTATTTTATTTTACTTTTGAGTGTCATGGCATCAGCCTAGCTCACAGCAACCTCAAATTCCTGGGTTCAAACATTCTTTTTTTTTGCAGTTTTGGCCGAGGCCAGGTTTGAACCCACCACCTCTGGTATATGGGGCCGGCACCCTACTCCTTGAGACACAGGCACCACCCTCTTGGGGTTCAAACAATCATCCTCCTGTCTCAGCCAACTAAGTAGCTGGGACTATAGGCACCCACCACAATGCCTGGCTAATTTTTCTATTTTTAGTAGACATAGGGTCTTGCTCTTGCTCAGGCTCGTCTTACACTCCTGAGCTCAAGGGATTACCCGACCTTGGCCTCTTGGAGTGCCAGGATTACAGGCATGAGCTACCATGCCCAGTCAAAAAGATTCATTTAAAAAACAAATAAAAATGTAAAACATTAAAGTATCTAGGATTGATTTATATGAAGAAGGTCACAAAACCTTGTTATAAGTGAAGCATTTTAAAAAACAATATAAAGCCAGGTGCAGAAGCTCACGCCTGTAATGCTAGCACTCTGGATGGCCAAGACAGGTGATTGCCTGAGCTCAAGAGTTTGAGAGCAGCCTGAGCCAGAGCAAGACCTTATCTCTAAAAATAGCTGAGCATTGTGACAGGCACCTATAGTCCCAGTTACTTGGGAGTCTGAGGCAAGAAAATCACTTGAGCCTAAGAGATGGGCAGGCTCGAACGCAGCCTGGGCCAGCTAAATAACAATGACAGCTGCAACAAAAAAATAGCCAGACATTGTGGTGGGTGCCTGTAGTCTCAGCTACTTAGGAGGCTGAGGCAAGAGAATTGCTTGGGCCCAGGAGTTTGAGGTTACTGTGAGCTGTGACGCCACAGCACTCTAGCTTGGGTGACCAAGTGAGACTCTGTCTCAAAAAAAATAAATAAAAAATAAATGAATAAAAAATATATATAAATTCTCAATTATATATATATAAAGCATATATATAAATTCTCAATTCTCTTATTATATATATATGTATATATATATATATAATTTTATTTATTTATTTTTGAGACAGTGTCACTCAGTTGCCCTGGGTAGAGTGCTGTGGTATCATAGCCCACAGCAACCTCAAACTGTTGGCCTCAAGTGATTCTCTTGTCTTAGCCTCCTGGGTAGCTAGAAACTATAGGTGCCCACTGCAATAGCCAGCTAGTTTTTCTATTTTTATTTTTATTTATTTATTTTCAGACAGAGTCTCACTATGTTGCCCTTGGTAGAGTGCTGTGGTGGCAGTCAATGCTCATAGCAACCTCAGACTCCTGGGCTTAAGCGATTCTCTTGCCTCAGCCTCCCAAGTAGCTGGAACTACAGGTGCCTGCCACAATGCCTGAACTAATTTTGTTGTTGTTGTAGTTGTCATTGTTTAGCAGGCCTGGGCCATGTTCAAACATGCTTGCCACGTTGTCTGTGGCTAGTGCCATGACCACTGAGCTACAGGTGCTGAGCCAGTTTTTCTATTTTTGGTAGAGATGGGGTCTTACTCTTGCTTAGGCTGGTCTTCAACTCTTGAACTCAGGCAATCCACCCACCTTGGCCTCCCAGAGTGCTAGGATTATAGGCATGAGCCGTAGTACCCAGCCTATTTTATATTTTTAATGTAATTCTGACAAAAATTCCAATAGAATTGGGGGAGCAGGTATGGGCCTGACAAAAATATTTAAAAGTTGGTTTGAGGCTCTACGCCTGTAGCTCAGTGGCTAGGGCACCAGCCACATACACCAGGGCTGGTGGGTTCAAACCCAGTCTGGGCCAGCTAACCAACAATGACAACTACAACCAAAAAATAGCCTGGCATTTTGGCTGGTGCCTGTAGTCCCAGCTACTTGGGAGGCTGAGGCATGAGAACTGCCTGAGCCCAAAAGTTTGAGGTTGCTGTGAGCTGTGACTCCACAGCACTCTACCCAGAAACTTCTGGAATTTGAGACCAGCTCTGAGCCAGAGCAAGACCCTGTCATAGCTGGGTGTTGTGGCAGGCACCAATAGTCCCAGCTATTTGGGTGGCTGAGGCAAGAGAATTGCTTGAGTCCAAGAGTTTGAGGTTGTGAGTTAATGATACCAGGGCACTTTACCGGGGGCCACAGAGTGATACTCTGTCTCAAAAAAAAAAAAAAAAATTGAATCAGTGGGGGAAGATGGTTTATTCAATAGATGGTTAAATGGTGTTATGGTTTGAATGTCTGGCCTTCAAAATTCACATTGAAACTTAATCCCCATTGTGATGGTTTTAAGAGGTGAGGACTTTTAGGCTGTGCTAGGAATGGATTTGAGAATGGATCAGTGCCTTATGAAAAGGTTGGAGGGAGCTAGCTCAGGTCCCTTTGCCTTTCTGCCTTCCACCATGTGAGGACGCTGCTGAGAGAAGATGGAACAAACCCTCACCAGACACCAAACCACCTGGCACCTTGATCATAGACTTCTCTGCCTCTAAAACTGTGAGAAATAAATTTCTATTATTATAAATTACTCAGTCTTAGATATTTTTTATAGTAGCAGTGATGAACTAAAACAG
Organism: Galagoides demidoff; assembly: GCA_963574575.1. Classification (NCBI taxonomy): domain Eukaryota; kingdom Metazoa; phylum Chordata; class Mammalia; order Primates; family Galagidae; genus Galagoides; species Galagoides demidoff. The sequence continues at coordinate 15,803 of CAUYQV010101811.1, forward strand.
ATGGTATATAGCTCCGTGGTTAGCTATGTAGATAAAAAATAAAGATTATGCAACAGTATGCACTGAAATATATTCTAATTAGAGTAAAGAGTAGAACATATGAAAAATGGAAACAAAAATCTAGAAAAAATGTCATTATTGATTTACTTTCCAAATGCAAATGATTGTTTTTTTTTTTTTTTTGTAATGGGGTCTCACTTTGTTGCCCAGGCTGGAATACAGTGGGAAGATAATAGCTCACAAGGATCTTCCTGCCTCAGCCTTCTGAGTAGCTAAAACTACAGGTATGCCCCACGAACCAGGTTAATGCTTTGTTTTGTTTTTTCATTTTTTGTAGAGACCAGGTCTCACTATGTTGCCCAGGCTTGTCTCAAACTACTGGCCTCAAGCAATCCTTCGACCTTGGCCTCCCAAAGTGCTGGGATTACAAGTGTGAGCCACTATACCTGGTCAGAAATGACTTTCTAAATAAAAAGTAAATGGAAATATTGGTGGTGCCTGTAGCTCAGTGGGTTGGACGCCAGTCATATACACTGAGGCTGGTGGGTTTGAACCCAGCCCAGGCTAGCTAAAACAACAATGACAACTGCAACAAAAATATAGCCTGGCCTTGTGGCCAGCACCTGCAGTCCCAGCTACTTGGGCGGCTGAGGCAAGAGAGTCTCTTAAGCCCAAGAGTTTGAGGTTGCTGTGAGCTGTGATGCCACAGCACTCTACCCAGGGTAACAGCTTGAGACTCTGTCTCAAAAAAAAAAAAAAAAGCGGCACTTGTGGCTCAGTGGGTAGGGCACCAGCCCCATATACCGAGGGTGGCGGGTTCAAACCCAGCCCCAGCCAAACTGCAGCAACAACAACAAAATAGCCGGATGTTGTGGCAGGCGCCTGTAGTCCCACCTACTTGGGAGGCGGAGGCAAGAGAATCACCTAAGCCTAGGAGTTGGAGTTTGCTGTGAGCTGTATGACAGCAAGGCACTCTACCAAGGGCAATAAAGTGAGACTCTGTCTCTATGGTGAAATCTAAAGAGGTGAATCTGGCATTTTGGAGCCACTTTTGCCCCAAGGATATTTGATGATCTAGAGCAGTGGTTCTCAACCTTCCTAATGCTGCAGTGTATTTTCATTGTTAAAAAAGGGGTCTCAACCCACAGGTTGAGAATCGCTATCTAGAGTGACACATGTAAGCTGAGCATTGCTTTTGACAGCTTTAAGAGCTTTAGGTTGTGGGTGGTGCCTGTGGCTCAGTGAGTAGGGCACTGGCCCCATATACCAAGGGTGGAGGGTTCCTTCTAACGGAAAGGTTTTATGATTGTATGATTTTATAAATGGGAGTAAAATGTAGAGCAAAATGAAAAAAATACATTCATATATAGTTATCAGGGAAAAAGCTGTTCTGGAAGAGCAGAGCCACATAATTTGTGCTGATTTTCACCAAAGCAAAGGACATTGTTATACATTACTTTTAAAAAAAAGAAAAATAAGAAAGCTATATTTTAAAAGCCTAAATATCTTTTACTTCTTGGAATTTTTAAGGATACATTACTCTGGTAACACACTTTTTGTCATAAAAACCTCAAATGTTATTGAAATGTAGTAAGTTAGCTGGGCACAGTGGTTTATACCTGCTGTAATCCTAGTACTCTGGGAGGCCAACACAGGAGGATTACTTGAGGTTAGGAGTTGATGGCCAGCCTGAGCAAGAGGGAGATACCCTCCATTTCTACTTAAAATAGAAAAAATTAGCTGGGTGTCATGGTGGGTGCCTGTAGTCCAAGCTACTTGGGAGCCTGAGGTGGGAGGATCACTCGAACCCAAAGAGTGTGAGGTTGCTGTGAGCTAGGCTGATGCCATGGCATTCTAGCCTGGGCAATAGAGTGAGACTCTGTCTCAAAAAAAAAAAAAAAAAGCCAAAGGATCAGGTGTTTATTTAAAAATGATTTCTAGTCATTAGGTAATATTTGGTGTCCATCTGTGTGTTAATTTACTTTTTTTTGAAACCTTTAACCTCCACAGATATGATTTAAGATGTCAGAGTAGACCCAAAGCTTTGCTTAGTGTTATTAAATGACTAGAATTTCTGACTTCTATATTATTCTCCTTTGCATTTAATCAATTTAAGTAAACCTCTTATTACTCACAATGTAAATACTAGCCAAAATATTATACTGGCAGGTATAACCTCTGCCAGTTCATCAATGTTATTATTCGTCCCAAATTTGGGGTTGGGGTGAGTTCTAAAAGCATAGCTGGGGGATATTTAAAATATTTAGCAATGGGTATGACACCGGCACTAACCAAGATTGCTGTAAAACTATCCTTGAGGTCTCCACTTGGTTGGGTAAACCCTCTCTTCAGTTGGGAAAGTATCCTGAATGGGGCCTAGATGCCATGACAATGGGATATGAACTTGGTAGTTTACGTCCACTGTTATTTATTAACTGGTAAGGGAGCACTCTAACATCTTAAATTCTGGCACTTCTATACTTAAATACCTTTCATGGACACTATTCATCTATATCTGCCTAGACTTCTGTCCCCGCTAACCACCCCTAAGCCCACCTCAACCCCCCCCACCCCCGAAGCCCCATGCTTTGTCTGTTTGTCCAACCTTGTCTGATTCTGAGTACGTTTCCTGTATCACTGTCTCAGATTCATCCAGGCTTAAGTCGGAGGGTTCCAGAAACTTCCTTGACAAGGCAAACAGCACGGCGTCATGGATGCTGAGGAAGAGCTGGGCCTTGGTGATACCAGCATCAAAGAAATCATTCCTCTCAAGTTCCCTGACCACAGAAGCTACAAACCAGACCCGCAACACACACAGTGTCAGACACCTGGGGAGCTGAGGACCCAGGGTACAAAACATCCCTCTTATAGGGTAAACGATACTCACAATGACACCCTGCAATGAGCACCAAAATGTTGGCATTGTAGAAAGCATTGCACATCTGCATGGAAAGAATAAATCAGTGTCAGAAAGCTTCACACTCACTAGGAAAGGGCATTCTAATTAGTTGAGTTTTTAAAATCCCTTTGGTTATTCACTTGTCTGGGTTATATGTACCTTTGCATCCCAATTAAATTCTGCAAACATTTGACGAATGGACTTGTTACACCAGAAAATGTCTAAAGTTCTAGAATACAAAAGAGAAATCAGATTGTGTCATGTGGGTAAGGAGGGAGAGGGAGGGTTGCTCATAGTTTCAAGGCAGGGGAATAAGAGTGCAGGGGACAGTTCAATCAAGAGGCGTTTGTGTGAGAAAAGCCCTAGGCTAGAGATGGACACAGATGTGATAGAAGTGCTCTGGAGAGTTGTCATGAGCAACCATATCTGGGTACTATTGCTTAGTGTTTGCATGTAACCCCCTCCTCCCTGGTGTTCACTGAGCGGAAAAGGCAAAATGTGGCTCAGACATGGTCAAGACATCCAGCAGGGACTGGAATTCAGAAATCCTGAAGGTCACATCCATAGCTGGTCTGCAAAGTTGAACTTGACTTTAATAAAACATTTTAAGTATTTAGCATCGATCAGTGAAAACTGGATACTGATCTCAAGTTCACTTCAGCCGACAGTTATGTCTGGGACAATAAATCTTGAAGTTTACTTGAAAGCCAGTCAGTATTAACCTTAATACTCTAAGACTGATTAAATGCCAACCCTGAGCACTAAGTTAAAGTGTTGAAACAATCAAAACAGACTTTGCTTCTTTTAGTACCAGGAGGAAACAAGAAAGTTATTTTTTATTTATTTTATTATTATTATTATTTTTTGAGACAGAATCTCACTTAGTTGCTCTGAGTAGAGTGCTATGGCATCATAGCTCACAGCAATCTCAAACTTTTGTGCTCAAGTAGTTCTCTTGCCTCAGCCTCCCAAGGAACTGGGACTGAAGGTGCCCACCATAACACCTGGCTATTTTTTCAAGATGGGGTCTCGCTCTGGCTTAGGGGCAGTCTCAAACTCCTGAACTCAGGCGATTCACCAGCCTCAGCCTCCCAAAGTGCTGGAATTACAGGTGTAAGCCATTACACACAGCCTAAGACAATCTTTATTTATTTATTTTTATTTTTTTTTTTTTTTGAGACAGAGTCTCACTTGGTCACCCTTAGTAGAGTGCCATGGTGTCATACCTCACAGCAACCTCAAACCCTTGGGCTCAAGCAATTTTCTTGCCTCAGCCTCCCAAGTAGCTGGTTCTACAGGCACCCACCACAACACCTGGCTATGTTTTAGAGACAGGATCTTGCTGTTGCTCAGGCTGGTTTCGAACTCCTGAGCTTGGGCAATCCACCCACCTCAGCCTCTCAAGTGCTGGGATTATAGGGGTGAGCCACCGCACCCGGCCCCCAAGGCAGTCATTTTTGATCACATGGTAAATCATAAAGTCATTTGGTTAAGGCCACACTAGACATATTCTAAATGACAAGCACTGGGAAAGGAAAATCCCTGGAATTAGGAAGAAGCTTAATCTGAGTGACGGTTTCCACTAAGAATCTGAAGATAGACTGCTGGGATCTTTTTTTGTAGGTTTAAATTTTCTACTATAAAGTAAACAATACATAATAGTTTCCTCCAATAATTCAGTTACAGAACAATTACAAAGAGAATGAAGAAACCTGTATTTTTAGAGTGCAAACGTGCACCATGAATCTCTGAAGGCTATAAGGTAAAAGTGTCTGATCTTGCTTCCATTTGGGGGATGAAGCAGAGAGTCAGCATAGGCCAGGTGTGGATACATGGATGCCATGAACCAGAACATATGGTACCACTACAAAAAAGGGAAGCAAGATGGGAAAGGGAGCAAAGGATGGCACAAATGTACTGTGGAACAGAGGAAAAGAGTGATTAAAGTTAGAAGCTTGAAGTTCAAATGCTTGACAGGTCACTGATTAGCTCTGAGCCTTAGACTCTTAGGAGAATATATGGCCTGTTTCTCAAAGAAGTTGTGAAATTAAATGAGATGGTATTTGTACATCTCATTTGGTATTTGTACATGTGCCCAACTCTGTGTGGCATGTAGCAGGTGTTCGACATCTAGGTGTTGAATGAAATCTAAACAAACAACTACAGTACGACACAGGGAGAAGAGAACATACCCTGGCACAATGACCTAAAATGGAAAAGCCCAAATGACAAGGAGCTCATGGGTGAGAGAGATCCTCATGTTAATCTCTTCCAAACTTTTCGCTTTATAGATGAGGAAACTGAGACCCAGTGCAATTTGGTAACTCATCTTGGGTCAGTCAATGGCAAAGTCAGGACAAAGCATACATCCCAAACCTCCAACCAGAATTCTTTCTGCTATGAAAATCTTCCTGTTGCCTCAGACCAAAGAGAAGCTGGACTTACATAAGAGAGAATCACATTCCTCCTGGAATAAAAACGTATAATAAAATAGGATCTGAGGATAAAAAAGGGCAAACCAGTCAAAGGAACATGTCTCATGCAAAGGTGGGAATAGTCAGAGTGGAAGTGAGTATTTAGGTATTTAAACTTGAGCCATTGCCAACACAAGAGTGACATAGAGCACTGGAATCTGAAACAAGCTGGCTGGAAAGAAATACTGTATTTCTGAGACATTAAACAATGAAATCCATATGGCTAGTAGTGTATCTAAACCATCTGTACTGTGTAAGGAGGAGAGGAATGAGAACTGTCACAGTAACCTGCAAGTAGGAAAGTCAGTCAGAACCCAGGGACACAGCTGGTGAAGGAAAAATCTCTGTCCTTTTTGCCTGAAGATGCAGGCAATGAAGAGAGAGGTGGGGAAGACCTTACAGATATTGAACAGGAAGCCCCAAGCTTGAGGTGTCACTTCATTACAACCTCTTCAAATCTGAGTACATGGTAGCACAAGTGCTTGTCACAGTGGTTGGCTCACAGGACCTCAACAAAGGAGAATTCTGGTGAGTGTCTGTAGCATTCAGACCTATTTATTCTTTGAAAAGCTTTGCAGCTAACTCCCAAGGTATACTGCAAGTCACTAGGCATGGCACAGATTGCTGTTTCAATGGTGTTAAGAGAGTCCTTTTTTTTTATTCCTTGAGATAAAATAACATGCTGTGCCTGCTGAACCAATGCCAGTTCAATAAATCAGAGTTGGTTCATTTTCTTTTTACTTTGATTGACCTTAAACTACCTTTGGTGTCCAAGTTTCTGGTGGCCTAGCAATCACATAGCAGTGACTAATGAGCTTCCATCAGGATCCGGGTGGGGTTGGTAGAAGCAGAGTCCCTGCTAAAACATCCCCCAGGACTTACCTGTCTTAATATGACCAGAGCCCACGGATCCACGTAATGCACCATGGTGAAATCCAGGATGATGGTGTGGGTGCTGGGGTGCTGTGACTCATCTGAGTACTGGATAAGTGATCTACTCCTCTCCTGATTTTCATCAGAGTCGAGCAGTTGTAGGAAGCTTTTTCTGCTGTTTTCGTTTTGAAACCAAACTTTATCCTCATTATCAAAGCTTTTCCCTTGACTTCTTTGAGACGTGGAAGATAATATCTGTGGGACTTGTACACTGGATTCATTTTGGCTTGTATTCCCACTACTGAAACGTGAGCAGTGAATCAGCTTAAAGGAGGATGAATCGTTATCCAGTCTCTGTACATATTGTTCTGTGTAAACAATCTGGGACAACAGAGTTAAGACTCTGATAAGACTCAAAAAGGGCTGGAAGCAATTGCCAACTATGCTATGTGTGCTAGTTTACCTCCCTCTTTCTTAGGAAACTTCTCCCTAGGGTAGGTTCCATGCAGTTTTTACTTGGCTTTCTCAAGTAAAACTTGCCACTTCAAACTCATGACTACAGCTACGTTCATCCTTTCTTACCCTGACCACTCACAGGACCCCCCTCCCAACTTAACTATGTCCATCAATGACATTGTCATAGTTTTAGTGAACCAGATTTAAAATCATCTTTGACTTATTCCTTTTCTTCATCTTTAGGTCTTACTTATTCTCTGGTACCTACTAATACTTTGTATGAAGTTTTTTTCCATCAGTCCCTTATCCTAGCACCTCTTTCTTTTATCAGTACAACAGTCCTCTGTCAGACTTCCTTAAGGAGACAAAAATCACTTGAGTATATCTGTCTTTACCTCTCACCCCTGAGCCACAGGCGCCTCCCTCACTCCTTTTAATTTCATAATAGGCCCAGAATGCCTGCTATAGCTTAAAGATAGTACCAAGGACCAGGAAGACACTGACATGCAAAATGTGAAATTGGACTCCGCATCTACAAAAACCAGACTCTACCTCGGGAGAGTGTACATGTTCATTAAAAGGACAAATATGGCAGGGCATGGTGGCTCATGCCGTAATCCCAGTGCTTTGGGAGGCTGAGGCAAGAGGATTGCTTGAGGCCATGAGTTCGAGACCAGCCTGGGCAATATAATGAGATCTCATCTCTACAAAAAAACAAAAGAAAAACTAGCTGGATATGATGGTGCATGCCTTTAGTGCCAGCTACTCAGGAGGCTGAGGCAGGAGGATTCCTTGAGCCCTGGAGATCAAGGCAAATAATTGTACCACTATACTCCAGCCAGGGTGATGGAGTGAGACCTAGTCTCTAATAATAATAACAATAAAAATAATAAATAAAAGAAGTAATAAGATATATGGGCAAGAATTGTAAGGTGCAAAGAAAAATGAAAAGAATTTATTTGCTAGAGTGATATAATTCTAGGATGATAATAGATTTTTTTTAAAAGAAATGTCACCTATTATCTAGACTCATTTATAATGAATCTGTTATCATCTATTATCCTCAGGGAGGTCAAGGTGAGTGGATTGCTTGAGGTCAGGAGTTCAAGACCAGCCTGAGCAAGAGTGAGACCCTGTCTCGACTGAAAATAGAAAAAAGTAATCAGGCATTGTGGTGGGTACCTGTAGTCCCAGCTACTTGGGAGGCTGAGGCAAGAGTGTTGCTCAAACCCAAGAATTTGAGGTGCTCTAAGCTATGATGCCATGGCACTTTGCCCAGGGTGATAGAGTGAAACTCTGTCTTAAAACAAAAAATAAAAAACTATTATTAAATAATGTTGCCTGTGACATAAGTTTTTTAAATTTAAAGATAAACTATACAAGGTAATATTTATTGTACAGAAAAAAAACAATAAAAAAAATGTTGTGGACAGATGATAATAGTATAATTCAAAGGAGAGGTGATCACTGAAAGGCCCAGGAGCTAGAAATGAGCAGTCTTGCTCTGGGTGAAAGAACTATTTAGACGAAGTCCATGTTAGAAATAATGAACATTTTGTAACTCTCATCAGCTAAAATAACCTTCAGATGCTTAAAATCCCCATCTGGAATAGCAATCTGTGCTTTCCCCCCTGAACCTCCTTTCCCCCATCCTCCATCATCATTTCCTAAGTCACAGGTAGACATAAGGAGACTGGCATATCCCTTCTTTTTTTGAGACAGAGTCTCACTTTGTCATCCTTGGTAGATGCTGTGTCATCATAGCTCACAGCAACCTCAAACTCTTGGGCTCAAGTGATCCTCTTGCCTCAGCCTCCCAAGTAGCTGGGACTATAGGCATTCACCACAACACCCGGCTATTTTTAGAGATGGGGTCTAGTTCATGCTCAGGTTGGCACCTCTGGCATATTCTTGAGAAGCCCAGAGGCCATGACCTTACCCTAGTTGGAATTAGAACACAACATTTAAGTAACTTATTTCCAGAAATCTAAAGCTTAGGCAGCTAAGAGCCAGGGAAATAGGCATAACTATGTAATTACTGACAGTCTCAGCAAACAAACTGTACTCTTGTCACTGGCTATCCAGTAGGATTCAGAACATGTGCTCCTACCTACTTTCATGTCAAAATCTGAACCTCAAAGGAGAAACTTGTGTCTTCATTTCTGAGTAGAAATATTTGATTTTGAATTCTCCATGGTCCATCTAAAACTAAAAATCCTTTAGAGGTTTTGATTTTTTCTTTTTTAAAGAAACTAATAGTGCACTTCTTTATTAAGTGTGGAGGAAATCGCAGGGAAGAAGAAACATTTCTAACCCTGGCTGGTGCCTCCTGTTCATCACATTCGCAGGAACACCTACAGATCTTTTGTTCCTGTAGGGTGGTATCACTTTCATTAAACAGGGCATATATTTCCTCTTCTTTAATAGGTATCTTGACCATACCAACCTGAAAGATACAAGAGAATCTCATACAGAGGATGGGTGGTGGAAAAGGCAAAGGATAGTAGAAGGATGCTTGTAGGGGGGTGGGCCAGGTAGAGACAGGCAGGGCAGAAGAGCAGTAACCTCTTTTAACAGCTTGTGTTTTAGGTGGTAAACATTTACAAATGTAACAGAGTTGCAGCATTGGAAGATCTTCACCCCAGGAATGGTGATAATCTATAAGACAAAATGTGAAGTTGAGGGAAATTTCTCAGTTCTTTTATGGAGTAAGAATAATAAATCTTTATAATGTCCTAAAGAATATGAATTCTTCCGTATTAGAGATAAGAACTAGAAAATTCTTTTCATCCCTTTTCAGCCCCTGCTGTTCCTGCTTTCTTCTTTCCCCCTTCATTTCCTTACTCCTCTCTTTATTGGCCTTCCTCTCCTTAAAGGACATTTAAAATTTTTCTTTCACTGACTCTAGTACGATAAGGATTTGGCTACTTAAGAACCCGCTTCTACCCTCGTACATAGCTTCCACCTTCTTTGTAAATGTGTGTCTGCAGGACAGGAAACAGCAGCAGAGGGATTTTGTAGAAAGATGGATTTGGCAATGATTTAGATTCTTACCTCCCGATAGTCTTCCACGCTTCTGTAAATGTTGGTGTTAGGGATCTGACCCAGGAGAAGAATCTTAGTTCTGAAAGAAAATGCACTTGCCTTTAGGTCACAGTTGCCTTACCTTGTCATGCCTAACCTCAGCCTCTCATTACCTGAGACAAAGTACCTGTGCGAACGAACAGCGACGATGAAGAAAGCAAAAGTTAATGAAATAAGTAGTCCAACGTCCAGTCCCAGGAAAATTGCAGATAAGAATGTTACTATCCAAATAGCCTAATGGAAAAAAGAATGAGGAGAAAGGGAAGATCATGAAAACAAGCAGATTTGAGAAAATTACGAGTCTTATCTGTCAACTGACCTTCACTTTCTCCCTTCCTATGCCTGGGATTTAGAGAAAAAATTCCATAGCCACATGACTGGGGTCATCAAGAGTAGTTGGGCCCTCAAGGCTGCCTAGCAATTCCTTTATGTATCCCTGGTCATTTCTGTCTTCACTTCCCTCGCAAAATTTCAGTGTCCTCGTGTGCAAAATGAAAATAATAGCTACCTTTTATAGGCTTTGTTGAGATTAGAAATATCATCCATAAACCAACCAGAACACTTAAAATGGTGGTTGCTATTTTCAGACCTATAGGAATTGTTGCAAATCTCTACCATCCTTTTCAAGCCCCTACGCTAACACCTTCTCCAGCATTCTCAGTAGGAAACGTTATCTTCAACTTCACAGGAAAAAATTAGGCTGAAATTCCCTTTTTTATATTTACTTCTCCAATCTCCTGCCACTCAGTGTCTACACACAACCCTTCCTCATTCACTCCAGCCCTATTGGAAGTGGAATCCCTCTCCTGGAGTAGAAACTCTCTCTGCACTGAACCACATCCCCTCCCAGCTGCTTAGGGATCCAGCTCCACAAGTTACCCCCTTTCATATTTCTCTCCTCTCTTGAGTCCTTTTCCTCTTTTGTTTCTTGGTGTTTTCCCTTTCTGTTATCTGATTTTGTGCTTTGGAAAGGAGGAGGATGCTCCAGCAGTTATTCTGCCTGGTAAAAAAAACCACCTGGCCTCCTTCTTTAATTAGGATCAATGCCTTCTACTCTGGAGTGTATTTACATTAATTGGATTTGAAGTCATTCAAATATGCAATTTATAGCAAGCCCTTTTTATTAGATTTGCATGTACTTATAGCCACTTAACTAATCCCTTTCATTTAATTTTGCATAGTTGGAATGAGGTCTCCCTGTCTTCATATGTCAACAATCTTGACTCACCCTTTTTTAAGCAAAACTAGAGTACTTGGCAATACTAGAGTTAAGGTAATACTAGCGTTGCAAGTATTTTCCAGGTCCATGGATGATATATTTTATTTTCTCTCCCTCTCCCACCTTCCCTTCTGTCCTCCCCTTCCTTAGCCAGAGTATCTACACTCACACAGTCATATTGGTCCTTCCTCCATAGAGAGGGTAAGGTGTAAATGGTTTCAAGGTAGGGAAGGACGTTGCTGAGAATAATACCAGCCAGCACAGCCTGTGGGGGGAAAATTAACCCTGCTTCATTTTCCCTTGGAGAGGAGGTGGGGAGTAAAACTCCCAAATCCCCACAAAGGAAACACAAAAAATTAACCACAAAACATAGCAAGCCTTGCCACTCAGAGATATTGTGTGCTTATATTTTATATGAATACCATGTCCATGTTCCAACTCACTGTTCAACCACATAAATATTCTTTACATTTTTCTTTGGTCTCTTCTATAATTTGTCAAACTCAAAAGGCAAGGTGAGGGCTGGACCCAGTGGCTCACACCTGTAATCCTAGCACTCTGGGAGGTCAAGGCAGGTGGATAGCCTGAGCTCATGAGTTCGAGACCAGCCTGAGCCAGAGTGAGACCTCATCTCTAAAATATAGTCAGGCATTGTGGTGGGTGCCTGTAGTCTCATCTACTCGGGAGGCTGAGGCAAGACAATCACTTAAACCCAAGAGTTTGAGGTTGCTGTGAGCTGTGACACCACAACACTCTACCAAAGGTGACAAAGTGAGACTCTGTCTCTGATAAATAAATAAATAAATAAATAAAATCTTTAAAAAAAAAAAAAGGCAAGGTCATCCAAGGCCAAGGCCTGATTGATTTCCTCAGTAAAACTAGCTCCGTTTTAGATCCAGATATTTTATTACTCACATAGAAAGTGAGAGGAAGAATAGCCAAAAGTTACTCATCTACTGGGTTCTGTGTTAGGGTCGTCACTTTAGGTGTGTAGAACATGACCCACAGGGAGCTGGTGTTTTTGGCTACTTGGCCTTGCCTTGTCTAGTTTGCTCGACATGTCTATTTTACCTACATTATGTAGAAACCATTCTCAGAAGGGATGATGAATTAAGAGAACTTCCATTCACAGAAACTCTCTAAAATAGTTTCTGTTGGGCTTTTATTCAAGTTTAATTATTATATACTATAATTATTTCACTAACGAGATACCATTATTTTGTCCATCAAGTTAAATGATGGGCCACAAAAAAAGTTAAATGATAGCTAACTCATGCTTATTGAGTATAATAAGACACTGCCCTTCTGGAATGTCATTTGACAATATGTCAAAAAATGCTGATGTGGGCCCTGAATACACCACAATGCAGTATGATAGTGTAACAAGATTACACATGTATCCCATAAACATATTAAATAAAAAATAAACAAGAGTTCTTTTGCCTCCACAGTGGCTCAGCTTGTGATCATCCCACCATGGCACTATTGCAGAGTCTGCCTTGGGAACTGGCTGTGGCAATGGCTGGGGACCAGGTTGTGGGCACAGGCAGAACTGGTTACAAGCTCCTCAAGAACCTGGTGTTCACTGGCTTCTCTGACATTGACCTGATTGATCTAGATCAGTGGTTCTCAACCTTAGTAATGCTAGGGCCCTTTAATACAGTCACGACCCACAGGTTGAGAACTGTTCATCTAGATAATATCAATGTTAGCAAGATGGGTGAATTGCCTGAGCTCATAAATTTGAGACCAGCCTGAGCTAGAGCCAGAACAAGACCTCATCTCTAGGCAGCGCCTGTAGTTCAGTGGGTAGGTCACTGGCCATATACACCGAGGCAGTTTTTGTTTCAAATGAAACATGTTGGAAGCTTAAAGGCACGGGTTGCAAAAGAAAGCATACTGCAGTTTTATTTATTTATTTATTTATTTATTTATTTATTTATTTATTTATTTTGAGATGGAGTTTCACTTTGTCACCCTTGGTAGAGTGCCATAGCATCATAGCTCACAGCAACCTCAAACTCTTGGGTTCAAGCAATCCTCTTGCCTCAGCCTCCCAGTCCTGTGGTTGGGACTACAGGAGCCCACCACAATGCCCAGCTATTTTTTTTAGAGATGAGATGTTTTTTCTTTTTTGAGACAGAATCTCACTGTGTCAACGCGGTAGAGTGCCATGGCATCACAGCTCACAGCAACCTCAAACTCTGGGCTTAAGTGATTCTCTTGTCTCAGCCTCCCAAGTAGCTGGGACTACAGGCACCTGCCACAATGCCTGGCTATTTTTTGGTTACAGTTGTCATTGTTGTTTGGCAGCCCCAGGCCGGGTTTGAACCCGCCAGCCTTGGTGTATATGGCCAGTGCCCTACCCACTGAACTACGGGCGCTTCCTAGAGATGAGGTCTTGTTCTGGCTCTGGCTCAGGCTGGTCTCAAATTCATGAGTTCAGGCAATTCACCTACCTTGGCCTCCCAGAGTGCTAGGATTACAGGTGTGAACCACAGTTTTACCAAAGAGCTAACATCATTGCCTACCACGACAGTATCATGAACCTTGACTATAATGTGAAAATTTTCAAAAGCTTATACTGGTAATAAATACTTTAGATAACAGAGCTGCCTGAAACCATGTTAAAAAGATGTGTCTGATAGCTCATGTCCCTCTTTTTTTTTTTGCAGTTTTTTTTTTTGGCCAGGGCCCGGTTTGAACCCACCACCTTTGGTATATGGGGCCAGTACTATACTCCTTGAGCCACAGGCACCACCCACATTTTGAGAGTAGAATTACTGGTTATCTTGGGCAGGAAGATACCATCAAAAAGGTTGTAGCTAAGGGTTATAAATGTTGTCTTAAGCCAACACAGAGAACTTTTCCTGGCTGTACAATTTATAACATACCTTCAGAACCTATTCATTGCATTGTTTGAACAAAATATTTGTCCAACCAGTTGTTTGGGGAGGAAGATGCTGATTAAGAAGTATCTCCTGACAGAGCTGATCCTGAAGCGCTTTGGAACCAATAGAAGCCAAAGCCAGAGCCAAAGCATCTCATGAAGATGGAGACATTAAACATATTTCCACTAATAAGTGGGCTAAATAAACTGGATCTGATCCAGTAAAACATTTTACTAACCTTTTTAAAGATGATATCAGGTATCTATTAACATAGACAAACTATGGTAAAAAAGGAAACCTCCAGTTCCATTGGACTGGGCTAAAGCACTAAGTCAGAGAGAGGAAACCAATGCATCAGATCAACAGAATGAACTGCAGATAGGCCTGAAAGACCAGAGGTTCTAGGTGTAAAGAGCTATGCAAGTCTTTCTCCAAAAAGCATTGAGACTGCCTGTAATCCTAGCTCTCTGGGAAGCTGAGGGAGGAGGATTCCTTGAGCTTGAAAGTTCAAAACCAACCTGAGCAACAGGAACACCCCATCTCTACTAAAAATAGAAAAATTAGCCAGGTATTGTGGTGCATGCCCAGTAGCCCCAGCTACTCTGGAGGCTGAGGCAGGAGGATCCTTTGAGCCCAGGAATTTCAGGTTGCTGTGGGCTAGGCTCAAACAAAAAAAGCATTGAGACATTAAGAGTTCATTTAGCAGAAAAGGGGGATGGAGCTGAGCTGAGCTTAAACGAGATAGGGATGACCTACCTGCAATGGATTTTCTCACCTCTGCTGCAAATCTCAGGATGTGTATTTTCAGTATGAGTGTGAAGAGCAGATGTGATATAAAACCAATGGCAAGAAATAGTATTCCCACTATCACTACTAATAATGCAATGATTGCTGGGTTGATAGTATTGGAAGGGTTGAAGATTTTATCAGGACAAATAGACTAATATAGAACAATTTTTTGAATAAACAACCAAACCCATGAAAGAAGCTCATTGTGCCTTATGCATTGGATCCTCCCAACCCCAGCTGTTATGTATGTGCCAGCAGGATAGAGGTGACTATATGATTGAATGTCCATACAGTGCCTATTCTCACCTTGCAGGATAAGATAGTGAAAGAAAATTTTGCTATGATAGTACCAGATGTCCAAATGGAAGATGGCAAAGGAACAATACTAGTATCTTCAGAAGATGCTAATAATCACAGAAAATTGTCAGAATTTGGAATCAGAAATGGCAACCAAGCAGATGACAACCAACCAGAACGTCATTCAAGCAGATGACGTTCACAACTATACAAGTGGTGACTCACACCTGTAATCCTAGCACTTTGGGAGTCCAAGGCAGTGGACTGTCTGAGTTCAGGAGTTTGAGAACAGCCTGAACAAGAAAGACCTTTTCTCTACTAAAAATAGAAAAACTAGCCAGGTATTGTGGCAGGTGCCTATAGTCCCAGCTACTTGGGAGGGTGAGGAAAGAGGATCACATGAGCCCCAGAGTTTGAGGTTGCTGTGAGATATAACACCATGGCACTTTACCCAGGGTACAGAGTGAGACTCTGTCTTTAAAAAAAAAAAAGAAAGAAAGAAAAGAAAAAATCCTTTATAGTGAAGACCTGGGAAAGGATATAGTTGTTGATAATGCCCCAGAAAAAGTGGGACCCAAACAATCTAAAGATACTGCCCAAAGAATAACCAATGGCAGCGATGATGGAGCTCAGTCTTCCACCTCAACTGCACAAGAGCAAGATGATAGATAGGCTCACAGGTGCTTACAGTTGATATTTGTTTGTTTGTTTGTTTATTTTTGAGACAGAGTCTCACTCTGTTGCCCCCTGGCTCGAGTGCTAGGGCATCACAGCTCACAGCAACCTCCAGCTCTTGGGCTCAAGCGAGTCTCCTGCCTCCACCTCCCAAGTAGCTGGGACTACAGGCACCCACCACAACGCCCTGCTATTTTTTGGTTGCAGCCATCATTGTTTGGCGGGCAGGGGCTGGATTCAAACCCTCCAGCTCGGGTGTTTGTGGCTGGCGCCTTAGCCACTTGAGCCATAGGCACCGAGCCTAAACTTGTTTTTAAAAGTTAATTAGCACTAACTATACTAGTGTAAAACAATATTAATTTACTCAAGTCTTCAGCTTGTACTATATGATGTATCTGTGTTAAGAAAGCCAAGTTTTTCATATTGTTACAGTTTCAGGTTATTTATATTTGATGTTTTATAAAACTGAAATATGACTACATTGCATTTATGGAGCAAATAAATGACATCTGCATACTTGTTAAAATAAATAAATGGGAAGAATATTTTAAAAATTCTAAAAATAAAGACACCATACTCAGGCCCACCCCTATACTTTCACACAAAAATTTTGTTTTACTTTTAGAAACTTATCTTAACTAATGAAAAGGGTAAATGTACAAAATTACTCATTGTCATGTTATTTATAATAATAAACATTCAGACAACCTCATTTTCCTATAGTAAGAAAATGATTAAATGTTATAATATAATATAGAATATTATGCTATATATTAAATAAGATCAAAAATACAAAATTGTATGTACAGTTAGATTACAACTATTCAAAATGGTATCCTTTCATAGAGATTATACGGGTTGGGTAGATGCTAAAATGTTAACAGTCTTTTTTTCTTTTTTAAATTGAGACTGAGTCTCACTTTGTCACCATTAGGTAGAGTGCAATGGGGTCATAGCTCACAGCAACCTCAAACTCTATTTTTTTTTTTTTTTTGAGACAGAGTCTTACCATGTTACCCTTGGTAGAGTACTATGGTGTCACAGCTCCTAGCAACCTCAAACTCTTGGACTTAAGCTACTCTCTTGCCTCAGCCTCCCAAGTAGCCGGGACTACAAGTGTCCACCACAATGGCCCAGCTATTTTTGTTTTTGTTGTTGTTGTTGTTGCACTCCCAGTTGTAATTGTTGTTTTAGCTGGCTGGGCCAGGTTTGAACCTGCCAGCCTTGGCTGTATGTGGCTGGCGCCCTACCCATTGAGCTATGGGCACTGCTCAGCAACCTCAAACTTGGGCTCAAGCAATTCTCTTGCCCCAGCCTACCTAGTAGCTGGGATTGCACAATGCCCAGCTACTTTTTTGTTTTGTTTTTTAGCTAGCTCAGGCCAGGTTCAAACACACCAGCCCCAGTGCATGTGGCTGGCATCCTAACCTAACTATGGGTGCCCATCCTAAAATGTTAATAGTCTTTTATTTTATGATTGTGAATAATATTTTTATCTATTATAGATTTTCCAAGGTTTTAAACATGAGCACCTCTATTCTTCTAAGGGAAAGAAAGCTTCGTAAAGATCTGTATTCATAAGGATATAAACATCATCTGAGCTTCAAAGTAGAACCTAACCTACTTTAAGAAACATTTTCTTGTGTTCATGAAGTCCTGGCATTGGTTTAACTTTTCTTAGCCTTTTCATAGCTGTCCTCTCCTCCCTATACTCTGCCTGGGAATTAGAACTGACTCTACCACCAGGAATGACTAGGTCCAAGCTTACTCTGGCTTTCTGCAGATACCCAGTGACCAAATGAATATAACAGGATAGTAGGAAAGATGAAGCCCTCAGAAATTACTTTTTTTCCCACCATACCATCTTCTTTCCAACTTACATCCTATCAAGGCCCTCCAAACTTTCTGTAATTTGTAGAGACAACTTCATAGTTTTTGAAAGATTTTCGACTTGAATCAGGAGTATGGAGAGGAAATAAATCTCTTCACAAAACAACATATAACAAAATTTTTTTCTTTCTGAATATAAAAGTAAAACATGCTCATTGTGTAAAAAAGAATTAACTCATATACACTTACCATCATCCCTAAAAGATAACCATTATTAAAAGTCAATATGTTCTGGGGTGGCACCTGTGGCTCAAAGGAGCAGGGCACTAGCCCCACATGCCAGAGCTGGTGGTTCAAACCCAGCCCCAGCCAAAAAAAAAAAGTCAGTATGTTCTATGCTTTTTCCACACACAATTTGAATAATATTGAGTATATTATTTTTTAATGTTTTTATTTGTTTTAGATCTTTTTTTTTTTAGAGACAGAGTCTCACTTTATCGCCCTTGGTAGACTGCTGTGGCATCACACAGCTCACAGCAACCTCCAACTCCTAGGCTTAGGTGACTCTCTTGCCTCAGTTTCCTGAGTAGCTGGGACTACAGGTGCCTGCCACAACACCCGGCTATTTTTTTGTTGCAGTTTGGCTGGGGCTGAGTTTGAACCCACCACCCATGGTATATGGGGCCAGCACCCTACCCACTGAGCCATAGGTGCCTCCCCTTGAGTATATTATTTTGTATCACGTTTTACAAAATTTGTGTTGATCCTCTTGTAATTAGTTGAGATCTTAGCCTGGATACCTTTCTAATGACTCTGATAAGGATTTTGCAATAAGCTATCCACAGTTTATAATCTAATACTCATAGACCCTTATTGATAATAGCAATTCAGATATTCCATCGATCAGATTATATTCACATCTGCTCACCCAGACACATACTAACTGAAGCCTATAACATAGACCAAAAATGGCTAGCCAAAAAGCAAGGGCTGTTTTGTCTCCAACACATTTATAAAGGAGTGCAACAAATTTTTATCATTACCCTTCAGTGAATTCTGATTGTTTTTGTTTGTTTGAAATTTTTAAAATTCTGCTGCTTCTAGGTCTAAAGAAAACATTCCAGTTTTCAAAGTAAATTAGTAAGTGGCCCTCCTAAAATAGATTCCTAGAGCTACAGCATCCAAGGTGCTATATAAATCAAATTTTGGAGATGACGTCTGCTGGGAATCTGAGGATTGCTTGCATGTTCAACACAGCTTATGTATTTATTTATTTTTATTTCTTTATTTATTTTTTTGAGACAGAGCCTCAAGCTGTCCCCCTGGGTAAGAGTGCCGTGGCATCACAGCTCACAGCAACCTCCAACTCCTGGGCTCAAGCAGCAAGTCTCCTGCCTCAGCCTCCCAAGTAGCTGGGACCACAGGCACCTGCCACAACACCCAGCTATTCTTTGGTTGCAGCCATCATTGTTGTTTGGTGGGTCGGGGGTGGATTTGAACCCGCCACCTCAGGTGTATGTGGCTGACGCCTTAGCCACTTGAGCCATAGGCACCAAGCCTCAACACAGCTTATTAATCTCACTGTCCTTGTATAGATCCATGCCTGGGCTCCAAGATCCTTGATTTGGAAGAGCAGAGGGCAGCAGCCATGTTGCGGTGGTCCTTCCCTGCTGAAACCGGATACTGACCAGGTGGAGTGTTCAGAAGGGTGGGGACAACATTTACCACCACTCCAGGATCAGGGACAGCCACTTCTGCTACATCAACAAAGAAACCTCTCATCTCCCTAAGTACTACCTAAAAATAGCTAAAGGGAACATGAAGAAAACTTAAAAGGAATTGATGGTCTCTGAGTATGGAGCTATACTGTAACTTAGAACAAATTAATTAGAGCCAGTAATTAACATACCTGGCAACTTTAAGTTCAGGGTGATCAGTCTCGCCCTGAACTTAAAGAGAAGAAATGCCACATTCATATATAGAAGCATCCTAGCTGGAAAGTGAGTGTAAAATTCAACATTCAGACCTGCGTTCTAGTGTTGTGAACTGACTAAGAGGCAGTGCGGCAGTAATGGGAGGACTGAGTTCATACAAAAGGAGAACAAGCTCTTCTGGAAGCAGCGTTAGAAAACAGATTGTATGAATGCACAGTAAGTCTCCAAGCTTGTGTTGGAATGGGGTCTGGCATTTTTCACTGAATCCTTACTTATAAAGTTTACTTTATTGCTTAAGCAATAAAAAGATTAATGAGAATGATAATAATTATAATTAATGTTTCTTGAGCATTTAATGTAAGCCAGACACTGTTATGGCATTTTCTGTATATGTATACATAGGTACGTATATATGTAAATGTGCATATATGTATGTACATATGTTTTTATATGTATGTCTCTATTTTTCATATTACATGGTTCAATACTTTCTGGACAGGCCTTATGTATATATATATATATGTTATATATATACATTTTGTGCATCCATAGGTAATGGATTTTTATTTTTTTACTTATGAGGATGAAAATCATATATAGTGAACTCAATATTTTTATTTATTTATTTGAGATAGAGTTTTACTCTGTCACCTTGGGTAGAGTGCTATGGCATCATAGGTCACAGAAACCTCAAATTCTTGGGCTTGAGCGATCCTCTTGCCTCAGCCTCCTGAGTAGCTGGGATTATAGGCGTCTGCCACAACGTCTGGATAGTTTTTCCATATTTATTTATTTATTTATTTATTTTTTTGAGACAGAGCCTCAAGCTGTCCCCCTGGGTAGTGCTGTGGCATCGCAGCTAACAGCAACCTCCAACTCCTGGGCTCAAACGAGTCTCCTGCCTCAGCCTCCCAAGTAGCTGGGAGGCTGCCACAACGCCCGGCTATTTTTTTTTTTTTTTGGTTGCAGCTGTCGTTGTTTGGCGGGCCCGGGGTTGGATTCGAACCTGCCACCTTAGGTGTATGTGGCTGGCGCCTTAGCCACTTGAGCCACAGGCACTGAGCCAGTTTTTCCATTATTAGTGGAGATAAGGTCACATTCTTCCTCAGGTTGGTCTCAAACTCCTCAACTCAAGCAATCTGGCTTCCCAGAGTGCTAGGATTACAGGTGCGAGCCACATTGCCCAGCCTGAACTCAATATTTTTAAATAAAAGCATTATATTAGTTATAATAGCATCCACACATGTTTCAAAAATAATCAAAGCAGTATCTGTGAAGTGGTGTTAATTCAGAAAATAGTATGTAGAGGAACCCACAGGTGCTTGCTGGCAGTCCACATGACATTATAGTTTAAAATATAGGGCTTTTGATTGAAACTGTATTTTTTTAAATTTAAAAAGAACACATATATCTTACATATAAATACACACTTATATCTCTCTTATCTTATTTAACTCCCAATCCTGTAACGTAGATACTATTATTTTAAATGAAAGAGACTAAAGATAGGTTGGAACAACCATGGCGACTAGCCGAATGCCATCCTCCCCAGAGATGCTGCAGCAAGGTGCAATCTGGATATTTGGTCTTTCTTGACTTAGTTATTTGATCAGGCCTACTTACATTTGGCAGGTGGTAGAAGAACTGTCCCGTCTTCACCATCAGGAGCAGCATCAGACCTGAGCCTACCAGAGATGCAAACTGAGGAGACAGAGCCAGTTGGAGAGAAACCATCAGGAACATACTGGTCCCTGTCTGCAACTGAGGCCATCTGCTTGATGAGATGCATGTCATTTTTTCTTAAAAGGAGCTGGCTTCAGCATAGGTGCATTTTTATTGAACTAACATTTTCAGGTCTTATTGAGTGCTAAACATACACTAGATACTCAATAAATATTTCTTGAATGAATGCACCAATGCTCTCTGAAAAGGCTCCATATTGTCCTGGGTATCTGAATCTTTATTGCCACAGCTCTCTGCTGTGAATCTCAAGTTTCCTAAAATCTGATTTGCATTCCCTCCTAACTTTGACTTTTTTTTGCCCAATTTAAAAAAGTCCTAGTAGACTCCTCACTGACAGCCCTAAAATCCCAAACATCCTGCTTCCTATATAAATAGCCCACTCCACACCCTTCTGTTTGAAGCTTGGATAATGATCCATTTAACTGCTTCAGTGATGCTTCTCATCTTAAAAAAAATACAATGATAATCCTATCTCATTTTTCTGCTTCAGTTTCTCTATGCTTTAGCATAATAATAATAAAAAAAAAAGCCACAAACATGAGTCAAGGCTGTATATAGCAGCTCTGGATCCTATCCCAGCTGGGCTCAGTGTCACTTGGTAAGCAGTGATTCTCACTTGGCAAATAAAGGCGGAAAGCTAAGAAACATGGTTCCTTCTATAAGCCTAAGGCTCTCTGGACATAGTCTTGAACTCACTGTATCCTCTATTGTTAAATTTCCATTTTTTAAGCTCCTACTAATAAAAATAATATAAATCAGTGTCATGGGGATTAGGAGCTGGGTTACTATAACCAAAAATGAAAATAATGGCATATAAGGGCTGGGTGTGGTGGCTCACGCCTGTAATCCTAGCACTCTGGGAGGCTGAGACAGGTGGATTGCCTGAGCTCAGGAGTTCAAGACCAACCTGAGCAAGAGTGAGACCCTCATCTCTAAAAATAGTCAGGTGTTGTGACAGGTGCCTGTAGTCCTGTAGCTACTTGGGAGGCTAAGGCAAGAGGATAGCTTGAGCCCAAGAGTTTGAGGTTTCTGCGAGCTATAACACGATGGCACTCTATCCAGGGTGATAGAGTGAGACTGTCTCAAAAAAAAGAAAAAAGAAAGGAAAAAGGAAATAATGACCCATACTAGAAAGAGTCCCTCAGATCTAGTCTACTAAAGGATCACTCAGCAATGATTCTTAACTTTTCTCTATTTTTTATGTGGGGAAAAGATACTTTCCTACTGGATTCCCTATCATTACTCATGTCTATTTGCCATATGAATGTGTTTCTAAAAATAAGTGCAACGCAATCAATGTCCTTCTTCCTTCTTTCTCCATCCCAGCTGATTCGTACCTAAAGTGAGTGGCCTAACATGGAAAAGCAGGACCACATGAGAGTAATGCAGGGAGAAGGATTCAGGAAATGGATTGATCACCAGCTGAAACTTACGAAGCTCTGATTGCAAACATTTCATACATTGTGGATCTGAAGCAGGTAACTGAGCCCATAAGCCTCTCCAGCCGGTTTGCATATCAGCCTGTTGCTGGATCTAATTTATGTCTCTAGCTTTAGTTGGTCTTCACTGGCACTATAGAAAAGAAACTACTTTGATTAGTGCAAGGAAATATATCAGGCCTTTTCTTTCCCAGCACGTCTTTTCTTCAAAATTTTTCCGATTATTTTTAAGGAAACAGAGATAAGCAGGCAGCAAAATAAGTTATATAAAATCTAGACTAAAATGAGTACAAACTAAGACACCAAATCTCATAAAATTAGCTGCTCAGAGAGGTGTGGAGGCCTGCTGAGAATTATGTATCCCTCTCAGCTGCACATTCATAGGAGTGGACTTTGGGATCCAAGGACCACCCTCAGGGGCATGCCCGATGGCTCTAGGATCTCTTCCTGTTTTAGGCCCTGAACAGGGTCTAAAAACAGCGAGCACTGTAGAACTGTGTCTCATGCATGTTTTACTTTTCTTCTCTGATGTTCTATGTACTTTTCCAAGCTTTCTTTCTTTTTTTTTTTTTTGAGACTGCATCTCAAGCTGTCACCCTTCCTAGGTAGAGTGCCTTGGCATCACAGCTCAAAGCAACCTCAAACTCTTGGGCTCAAGAGATTCTCTTGCCTCAGCCTCCCAAGTAGCTGGGACTATAGGCGCCTGCCACAATGACCAGCTATTTTCCACAATTTCTTAAACAAAGACTGCCTTCTCTCCTAGAGTTCAAAACAATGTGAGTTCCCATAGTTATAGCCACTATCAACATGCAGGTTGCTCCATATGCAGTGGGTTCCATGAAGTAAGATAGCAGATTGTTGAATGCCCCCCACCCCAGGAATTAGAGACCTTGGGTCAAAGCTATGATTTTTGAACATCTCTTAAGTAACAGGCACTGTAGTGGACACAATTAGTGTCTAATTTAATTCTCACAATGAAAAGATTAGTTTCATCCCCATTTGCCCAAGGTCACGCCCATCTAGGAAGCATCGTGTCAGGTTTTAAAGCTCCTGACCATCTGACTCCAAAATCCAGGCTCTCTTCACTGCCTTCATTTGCTTCAAAGGAGCACAACCAAATTTCTCTCTTTTATAATAATCCATTTTTAAAGCAGTTCTGGAAGCCTGGGCAAAAAGTCCAGTCCAGGGAACAAGGAAAGGAATCAATCATGAAGAACAGGGAAGTATAAAGATCCGAAGCAGACGAGGAGGATGGAGTGGGGGGCAATCCAACTGGCCATAGGCCTAGGGCTCTTCACAGTCTCCCCCACCCATGGGTCAGGTCTGCCTATACCTCAGGCTGAGCATTAAGCTAGAAGAGCAAGTAGGTTTTGCTGGAACCAGTGGAGGGAAATAAGTTCTGGCCATGGAAAAATTAAAGTGAAATCCAGACATGGATACGGAGTTTGTACTTATACCAGATAAAAAATAAAAATAAAGTGATGCTTGGTAGCTGGTCATTTTTGAGAGGTTCAGAGTCAGCCCCCTACTTTTCTTTCCTATAGTACTAAGGATCTTTGAAGAAATGGGGGTACTGTCAGACAGAATGAATAAAAAAGGCCTCAGAGAAAAGGGGTGCAGAGAACATCCCACTGCTATGAGAAAAAGAAGACTGAATGAGTCCCTGAGGCCTTTTCTAATCCAAATCAGAAAATCAAGAGTAGAGTCTGGGCAGCTGAATGTGTAGGGCCAGGAGCCAGCAGCATTCTCTGGTTAAGCCAGGGATTTGCACTGAGCATATTAAGGTTTCAGGGAAGAGCTTACCAGCATCGCTAGGGTCATGCCTCCCTGTGGCAGGCCACTACACTTCATTGAGATGTGTCACTGGTGGGAAATGTTCTGCACAAGTAAACAAGATGGCAGCTAAAAACAGAATGAGAGCCATAGGCTGCCTTTGAGACAGGTCAGCAGGCTAAAATGCTAAAAATGGGCTTATTCAGACATTAGAAATCCAATCATCTGCTGAGGCCCTCCCAAATTTGGCTTTTCTGTTCCCAGAATCAGTGAGTGCAATTGGCAAAGCTATTCTTCCTCCAGCCCACATTGCATGCATAGGATGGAGTCCTGTCTTTACAACAGCTCTGAGGTTGAACTGTAACCTTTCTTTCTCCTTCATCAATGCATGCCCTAACCTCCTTTAGGGACTCCATGAAAGTCCCACTTCTTCCATATTCTCCTTGCAATACTTACAGCACTTTTTGTTTATTGCCCTCATTCTGCACTTAGTTTTCCTTGAACTTTGATTTAGTTTTTTCCAGTTGTGTGCATCTTGTCTCCCAAACTTATTTATTTTTATTTTGTTATTTTTTTTTAGACAGAGTCTCACTTTGTTGCCCTTGGTAGAGTGCCATGGCATCATAGCTCACAGCAACCTCAAACTCTTGGGCTGAAGCAATTCTCTTGCTTCAGTGTCCCGAATAGCTGGGACTACAGGTGCCCACCACAATGCCTGGCCATTTTTAGAGATGAGGTTTTGTTCTGACTCAGGCTGGTCTCTACTCTGTGCCTCCTAGAGTGCTAGGATTACAGTTGTGAGCCACTGCACCTGGCCTTTGTCTCCCAAATTTATGTTATGCTTTTATATTGAATAAACAAAGCATGTCTTAAAAAACTAGTGGAACGAATCTCTGGAATTGCCATTTCTATTTCTTCTTATCATAAAACCCTGTTTTTTCTTTTCTTTCTTTCTTTTTTTTTGAGAGAGGGTCTCACTCTTTTGCTTGTGATAGAGTGCAGTAGGGTCATCATAGGTCAATGCAACCTCAAACTTCTGGGCTCAAGTAATCCTCCTGCCTCACCCTCCTAAGTACCAGGGACTATAGGGGCATGCCACCACCCCTGGCTAATTTTTCCACTTTATATATATATGGTACTTTTTTTTTTTTTACAGTTTTTGGCCAGGGCCAGGTTTGAACCTGCCACCTCCAGGATATGGGGCTGACGACCTACTCCTTGAGCCACAGGCACCGACCCTCCACTTTTTATAGACATGGGGTCTTGCTTCTGTTCAGGCTGGTCTTGAACCTATGAGTTCAAACAATGTTCCCACCTCAACCTTCCAAAGTGCTAAGATTATAGGCAAGAGCCACTGCCCCCAACCAAAAACCCTCTCATTTTGGCTCCACATTTCTGCATATTTGTATAGAACATTTTTATTTTACTGTTTTTTTTCTTTTTTTTTTGAGACAAGAGTTTCACTCTGTTGCTTGGATAGAGTACCAGGGCATCATAAAGCTCACAACAACCTCAGACTCTTGGGCTTAAGTGGTCCTCTTGCCTCAGCTTCTCGAGTAGCTGGGACTACAGGTGCACACAACACCCGGCTAGTTTTTTTATTTTTTAGTAGAGAAGGGGGCTTGCTCTTGCTCAGGCTAGTCTTAAACTCCTTAGTGGGCACAATGTTCCCACCTCAACCTCCTTAGTGAACACAAACAATGTTCCCACCTCAACCTCCCACAGTGCTAGGATTACAGGTGTGAGCCACCGCACCGAGACAGAACATCCTTCTTTTTAACAAAGCCCAAATTTCTTCTGTTTGTCAAACAGTAATGGGAAAGGACAATGTGTCTGGAAGAAGTTCTGTGACAAGAAGACTCAGTCCAGATAAAATGATATGATGTAATCTTACTCTAGACCTGTGCTCTTGCCCTTGCCTATTTATCTTTCTGACTTTTACTAGCTTTTATCTTATACGTCATCATAAATTTGCCCATGGACTGTGACATTTTATCTTTCCCCACTGAAATTTAGGGTCCATCCTTCTGGCACATCAGTTTCTGACCATGGCTCCTTCTTAGTATGTTTCTGCAGCATAAGCTTGTCTTTGACCACTGCCACTGCTTCTCTGCCACCTGAGTCCTGATTCACTCCCCAGGATTACCCTAGTTTCAATCCTGATAGCTTTCTGACATTTCATCATGCTGCATAGCTCAGATGGGACACTTCTCATGTTACTAGGTTGTAACTTTTGTCTAGCTAGTTCAAAACTCATAAACATTGGAATCATAAAACTCATGCTTGCAATTAGTTTGCCTTTTGAGTCTTTTCTATTACCATTCTCCCTTGCCCCTTCCCTCACCTAAACATTTAGGTTACTAATTCAGAATACCTGAAGAGAGTCTGACCTAGATAATTTTCTCTTATACAAAAGTAGAACAGCCACAGATTCCCTAGGCTCTCATAGACAAAGCTCTGACTCTCTATTTTGAAAGCCCCTTGTCATGCCCTTTGAGGAACCAGGAAAATTTTTAGTTTGCTGCCCGTGTGGAAAGAGTTGAATTAGTGCTTTCCCGGAGTAGGTATGAGAATGCTGCTCTCCAGAGGGAAAGCAAAATGTTAATAGGTGATAAGTTTAACTTAAATATTGTTATCCTTAGGTTATGACATAGAAAATGGGTTTTTGTGAGCTAATATATGGAAACCTCTCACATATATTTCCATAGAAAATGCCTTTAAGTTTCACATTGATATGTAACTTTCAAAACAAAATCTGAGCAAAAATTAAGGCAAGCATGGAATCTAAATTCTTCCAAGAAGTCTTTCCCATCTAGCATATCATTAAAACAGTAACAAGTTTAAACTCATATAATCCCCTTCAATAAATATACATATAATTGACACAAATTTCTTTTCTATATTAGAGATCAAATTCTATTTCAACACACCTGTTGTCTTCCTCCAGTTTTATTCTGGATAATAGTCCTGGCAATAGCACCAGTAAACACAAAAGATCTGAAAAATGAACTGGCAACATTGCAAAGTCCAATGGTCAGTAAATCCTGTAAAGAAATGGCAGGTATTTTAGGCCCGTTCTTTCTTGAAGAATGATGATTTGATTTTGAGCTAAAGGTTTACTGTTTATTTTTTGTGTATGAAGATAGGGTTTATATCACTTCAAATAACAGATAGAAATATTGTTAGAAAGAACAAAAGGATGGCAAATCTGATTTTCTAAATTAAATTGAATCTTCATTTCAGCTAATGGTCACAAGAAACATACCTTTTCAAGGTGAGAAAATGAGGTCTCTTGCCTTTTTCTTCTCTTTCCCATGATCACAAGGACTTAGAATGGCACAATGTTCTTCTTCGCTCTTCCTTCTCTGCTATCCTAAAGGTCAAACTGGGACACCTATTGCTTCCATATTTCTAGGGAAAAAGCTAAACTCAGGGTAGCTGGAGATTTCCCTTAAAAAAAATAAAAACAAAAACCAAAGACTATTTCTTTTTCTTTAAGACCAACTCAATTATTTTAGTAGCTAGGGTTTTATACAGGATAGTCCACAGCATTTCTTATTGTGCCTTGGTATACGGTATACTCCTTGACCAAGTATAAGGACTTGGTAGAAAGAAAGATAAAATTGAGAAAAGTGGGACTCGCCTAGATTAACAACGTGATGCCATGTTATCTTCTTGCCTTGCTGCATCATTTCTGTTCTAGGGGAATAACACCCATCTTCATTCAAGTGGCTTCAAAGTTAACTACCCCTCACCTCTCAAAAATCATTTTATGATGACAGTTCAAATTACAGTCCAAGTGACACTCTGATTAAAGAAGAAAGCAGTCTTCATGTTGGCAGGAGGCTCAGATTAGAGAACAAACACGCTTAAGGGCCAGAGGAAATAATAATCTTTTTACCTGGTTGGAACTGACTCTGTAGTTATGAAGATTGGAAATCTTCTTGCCCAGAAAAATGAGCAGAAAGGCACTCACGAAAGATAAGGACAAGGCTTGGAAAATTATTCTGGGAAGAATGGAGAAATCTGGCTTTACAGGAAACAGGAAGCTGGAATAAAACAGTGAAATTATTCCTAGACTGCAAGAATCTTCTTTTTTTCTTTCATGACAGAGTCTTCCTCTGTCCCCCTAGGTAGAGTGCTATGGCATCATCATTGCTCACAGCAACCTCAAACTCTTGGGCTCAAGCGATCCTCCTGCCTCAGCCTCCTAAGTAGTTGGGACTACAGGCATCTGCCACAGCCTGGCCAGTTTTTCTAGTTTTAATAGAGATGGGGTCTTGCTCTTGCTCAGGCTGGTCTCAAACTCCTGAGTTCAAGCAATCCACCTGTCTTGACCTCCCAGAGTGCTAGGATTACAGGTGTGAGCCACCATGCCTGGAAAACAGCAGGAATCTTTTATTGGCACCTCCCCACTTTATTCTTCTCATACTGGGCAGGCCTGGCCTCCCTTTTTAAAAATACATGACAATAAGGGACAAGTAGAGCAACTGAGGCAGCAACCTGTCAAAATGGCTTGCAAAGCAAGCCAAAGGATAAAAGCCATTAAGAGAATATGCTCTACTGTCTTCTAGTTCAAGGTTTCTGCCATGTAACAATAGCAACAAATAGGACAGGCAAACCACAAGAATTCATGAAAAATGGTTTCTCGATACTGTTTGGAACCATACCAGTGGGTAGATACCTAATATGTTTTAGTGCTAAAATGATCAATGAATTCCTTTCTATTCACACTCAAATCCTTCATGGTATAACGTTAGTCATTGTCCTTTACACAGATTACTTCCAAATTCTAGCCACACTTTCCTTCCTATAGTTTTGAGGTCACCAGACTGTTGAGACATTCATTTTGCTGATATTCATGGCCGTCTAATTCTAATGCAATACATTCTATTTCTATTAAGATCATATCATACAGAACATCACCAAATACCTATAAACCATGATCAAAATCTCTTTTCAGCTATATTTCCTACCCTATTGTTAGCTAGGAAACTCTACTTGTTTAACACAATAAACTTTCTTCTTTATTATTTTTATTATCAGATTGCTTTCCAGAGAATTGAGGCATGTCTATGCTCTCAGGAACGGATGCTTGTCTAGTCATGTATTGGTTTAGTAATATTACCCTGTTGTTCAGAGCATCTGGGCTTTTTTGTTTTGTTTTGTTTTTTGATATAGTCTCATTCAATTGCCCTGGCTAGAGTGCAGTGGCATCATTATAGCTCACAGCAACCTCAAACCCCCTGGGCTCATGTGATCCTCCTGCCAAAGCCTCCTGAGTAGCTGGGAATACAGGCACTGGTGCTAGCTAATTTTTCTATTTTCTGTAGAGGCAGTGTTTTGCTTTTACTCAGGCTGGTCCCAAGCTCCTGACCTTAAGCAATTCTCCTGCCTTGGCTTCCCTGAGTTCTAGGATTACAGTCATTAGCCACTGTACCTGGCCAGAGCATTGGTTAAGTCAGCTTCTGCGTGATTAGTTTTAGGCTGTGACTTCTCAGAAGTCAAAGACTATGTTTCTGGTTCTTTTATAAGCACACAGCCTATAACCACTCATACATGTTTGATATTTTATTTATTTATTTATTTATTTATTTATTTGAGACAAGAGTCTCACTATGTCACCCTTGGTACAGTGCCATGGCGTCACAGCTCACAGCAACCTCAAACTCTTAGGCTTAAGTGATTCTCTTGCCTCAGCCTCTGAGTGGCTGGGACTACAGGTGCCTACCACAACACCCGGCTATTTTTTGGTTGCAGTTGTCGTTGTTGTTTAGCAGGCCTGGGCTGAGCTCAAACCTGCCACCTTCAGTGTATGTGACCAACACCCTACTCAGTATATGTGACCAGTGCCCTATCAGGGTGTGGAGCTTGATATTTTATTTTTAAAGTAGAAAATGTCCAAACAGTTACAAAAGAAGGAAGGATGGTACAATGAGCCCTTGTGTACTCCTCACTCACCTTCAACGCTTAAGAATTCATAACCCATCTTACTTCATCTGTATCCCTATCCAATGCCTATTTCAAAATTATTCTGAGTCAATTTCTAAGCATTAGGTCATTTCAATTGTAAATTATTACCAATTTCTTAATATTATCAAATATCTAATTTAAGCTTTTCCAAATATCTCATAAACATATATTTTACAATTTGCAGAATCCAAATAAGGTCCATATATTACAATTGGCTGCTAATGTCTCTTCTATCTCTTTTAAGCTACAGGATCCCCCTCCATTTGTTTTTTCTTCATTGCAATTTTGGTCAAAGGAATATGGTCATTGGTCTTATAGTTTCCCACAGTCTGGATTTTGAGGATTGCGTCTCTATGTTGTCATTTAACACTGTGGTCCCCAGCCCAGGCCAAGGACTGGTCCCAGTGTGGGGCCTATTAGGAACCAGACTGCACAGCAGGAGGTGAGCAGTGGCTGAGAGAGCAAGTGAACAACGCTTCTGTATTGACAGCTGTCCTCCATTGCTGGCATCACTACCTGAGTTTTGCCTCCCGTCAGATCAGCAGCAGTATTAGATTCTCATAGAAGCGTGAACCCTACTGTAAACTCCACAAGCAAGGGATCTAGGTTGCATGCTCCTTATGAGAATCTAATGCCTGATGATCTGAGGGGGAGCTAAGGTGGTGATGCTAACACTGAGGAGTGGCTGCAAATACAGATTATCAGATTATCATTTGCATAGAGGTTTCACTGTACAGAGACTGTAATAAATCAGTTGCTTACAGATTTATACCAAAATCCTGTCAGTGAGTGGGAAGGGACTATTAAACTGCATCTGGTGGCAGGCTTTATAGTCCAAGGGCATACCTTGCCTCCTACTAATTCCATATTATGGTAAGTTGTATAATTATTTTATTATATATTACAATGTAGTAATAATAGAAATAAATTACACAATAAATGTAGTGTACTTGAATCAACCCAAAACCATCTTCCTGCACAACCTGACAGTCCATGGAAAAATCGTGTTCCATGAAACTGGTCCTTGGCACCAAAATGGTTGGGCACCATTGATTTAACATATTCTTCTGTTTCTTGTATTTCCTGTAAATTGGTAGTTAGCCCTTCGGGTTTGGTCAGCTATGGGATTGGTTTTTTATTTTTATTTATTTATTTATTTATTTATTTTTTGAGACAGAGCCTCAAGCTGTCCCCCTGGGTAGAGTGCTGTGGCATCACAGCTCACAGCAACCTCCAACTCCTGGACGCAAGCGAGTCTCCTGCCTTTGCCTCCCAAGTAGCTGGGACCACAGGCACCCACCACAACACCCGGCTATTTTTTGGTTGCAGCTGTCATTGTTGTTTTGTGGGTCTGGGCTGGATTCGAACCTGCCACCTTAAGTGTATGTGGCTGGCACCTTAGCCACTTGAGCCACAGGCGCCGAGCCAGGATTGGTTTTTTAAGCAAAAATATTTCATAGGTGGTGATGTGTACTTTTATCAGGAAACATAAAATGACTTTCTCTTTTTGTGATGTTAGCAAATGATATGCTAATATTCCTCAATGGTGATAATCTAATTATATAATTCCTTGGCCTCACATTAGCTTAAATACATCTATAAAGTGAAATGTCTTGTTATCAACTATTTGGATGCCCCAAAGTACAGTTCTTTTTTTTTAATTTTAATTTTTTTCTTGATACAAAGTCTTGCTCTGTCATCAGGATGGAGTAACAGCTCACTGTAACCTTGACCACATGGTCTCAAGCAATCCTCCCACCTCAGCCTCCCAAGTATCTGGGACTAGGTACATACCATGGGAGGTGCCTCACCTAGTTTTGCCAATTAAGAAACAGGTGTGCAATGTACACATGGGTTCATTAAATTAACAGGGGCAACTATG
>CAUYQV010101813.1:0-15563 GCA_963574575.1 Galagoides demidoff
CATTATTTTGAAACAGAAACTTCTTAATAGTTTTGCTTTGACTCCTTCTATTCCACAGTGAATTTAGCCATTTAGGAATAAAGCCTAATGTATCTAAACTGCCTTAGAGGAAAACCAATGTGAAATTATGAGAAAAAATTATATATATTAAATCCTTTTTTTTTTTTTTGAGACAGAGCCTCAAGCTGTCACCCAGGGTAGAGTGCTATGGCTTCACAGCTCACAGCAACCTCCAACCCCTGGACTCAAGCGATTCTCCTGCCTCTGCCTTCCAAGTAGCTGGGACTACAGGCACCTGCCATAATGCCTGGCTATTTTTTGGTTGCAGCCATCATTGTTGTTTGGCAGGCCTGGGCTGGATTTGAACCCGCCAGCTCAGGTGTATGTGGCTGGTGCCTTAGCTGCTTGAGCCACAGGTGCTAAGCCTATGTATTAAATCTTTTAATAGGCCAAGAACATTAGTACCTCTCATATGGTGTGCCCAAAGTATTCAATAATAATTTATTTTCTGAGTAGATTAAATAGGCCCTATTCTATTCTTATCTAATTAATGTTTTTCTTTTCTTAGCAAAACCATTTTTATGGCTAGGGCATAGGTATACTTAAGTTTGGTTCAGTAATGTGACATTCACATCAGTTTTACTGGATACAAAGATGTTTCTTTTCTATATTCAATCTGTGACCATTTTATTGCTTAGAGTCTCTACCACAAGAGGACCTATTAGCAAAATAAAAGGTACATGGAGAACTGGTTCTGAGGGCTTGGTTTCTTCTCAGTCCTAAAGGCACTCAGTGCCTCTATTCTGCCCCCAGCAATAGTCATGCAGATGCATGGTAACCATGGTGCTTCAAAGGAGGCTTGCTCAGTACTATGACTTGCACCAAACTAGTAAATAAAATAGATGAATACTAATAAATAAACGACATAAATAGATGAATACTAATTTAAATAAAAATGGTCATATTGGCTTTTACTTCTATAAACAGAGTGATTAAATGCAAAGAGCAATCTGGCAAATTAAGTTAGTTCTTAGTTCACAGACTCTATTAATTATCTGTGAGCTCAGACAATACCAAGCTCTTTCCACGTTACACTGACTAATCAATACTAAATCACACCACTGCATTTCAATGTTGGACAACTTCTAGTATCCTCTTTTAAGATGATTATTCCTCCAAAAGGTTAAGTTTCATTTGTACCTTAGTGGTAATGACTAAGTGGATAAATTCTTTGAAAAATTCTGGTTCTTTCAAGCCTTTCTAAAAGGAAGGTTTGTTAATCCATCCTGGGCACAAAGACAGCGTGAACATCAGCCAAAACACAGCAACTACTGTTCAATGTGTACTAGGGGCAGGTAACGTGTACACTCCTCAAAGGCAGATATTCTCACTTGTACTTTACAGTTAAGGAAATGCGTGCTCAGGAAGGTGAAGCATCTTACCCAAGAGCACCTAGGTAGTGACCCCAAAGCTCTTAGCAGTTAAGTCAGCATTTGCCAAAGCAGTTCTTTGGATAAAAATATTACAAGGAGAAGTCAATTCTATGGCAAATGAGACCTATCCTGGTTCCTTTATTATAAGACTTTGGAAAACCTGCAATATGCTTATGTAACTGCAAATGAAAAGGAGGTGAGGGGTGAGTAGGAGAGGTATGGTAGCAGCTTCCCAAACAAATTTGCTCCCAGACTCTTTTGCATAGCATGTCTTTCTTATAGGGTGGGATTCTGCAGAATTCATACTGGAAAGTTCTATAATAGAATATACTGACTCCGAAGTTAAAGGAGGAGAAATAAATAAGTCCAGGCTGCCCCCATCAATTTAATAATAGATAGACAAGTCATGTAATTACATTAACAAGGCTTGCATTATAGAGGCAGGGGAACAGATACAGCATGATGAATGGCAGTTCCAGAATTATTTTTTGTCTCAAGTTGGTGGCTAATTTCAAGGAACAAGAAACTTATTTGTTGCCTGAAGCTGAATGACAAAGAAAAAATGGACTCAGGGCTCAGGAATACTTTGTAAACCCTTAAACTCAAAAGCTTACTTGAAGGAGATCTTGACCTTGGAGTTCTCTTTCGCTAGAGTTGGCAAAAGAAGAATGGACCATTCTGTAGGGTAGATTATCTTCTGCTGGCTATGTTAAGGTAATTTAGTGGAACCTGGGCCTCGTCCCGAGTCACAAACATGCCCTACAGGCTGGTTAAAGACTCAGAAAAAAGTCCACTGCCTCCTTCCTGTCCTATAGACAACTATGAGTTAATAGTCTCTCAATTCACTGTTCCAATATTCTCAGTGACAAAGGTCAAACATTTAGTATTTTATTCAAGTCCCTTTAAATACTTAAACTTAGGATATGTAGAAAAACTCACCAGTACCTCCTTGAATATTTATTTAACCTTGGTTATTTTGAATATGCCCATGCAAGAGTTATAGGCATCAGATGAATGAATTCCAGGAGGCTTCTTTTAGTTTTGTTTTGTTCCGGGAATAGTAGGTTCTCAGACAGGTGGCTGAAGTGCTACCTCAAAGAGGGAACAGTTGTCCCAAGGTTAAAAACCTAAAATGGCTTTAAATTTGGTAACATGGATTTTGTTCCATGTTTGATGACAAACCAGCAAGGATCTGCAGGTCTCTGCTTTTATTATACTTGAAAGCTACTGACTTACTTTAATAACTATAATCTCAAGTCCTGATACACACAATTTGGAAACCCTCTACACAATGCTACTGGTTAAAGAATGAATTCTGTTCAACATATGGAACCTGCTACTTACTAGCTGTGCAACTCTGAACAAATTACTGACCCCTTTGTGCTTTAGTTTCTTTACCTATTATGGAGGTTGGTGGGGGTGTCCAACCTTTGGCCCACGGACTGTATACAGATCATTTTGGGATTGTTTTGCTTATGTGTGGTGTTGGATAACACGAAAAGTATGCACAGACCTTTTCTTTTGCTTATCAGCTTTTGTTAGTGTTTGTGTTTTTAATGTGCAGCTCAATACAACTCTTAAGTCTTCCAAAGAAAAGAGAAAAGGTTGGACACTCCTGGGTACTTTTCTTATAAGGTCGCAGTGAGGAATAAATGAAGCACTATACAAACGGGGCATGGAGAACAGTATCTGGAACACAGCAGACACTCAATTTCAGCCATTACTAAAGAGGTCAACTTCAATTACTGGCACTAAAGAGTCCTCTTACTTTAAGCTCTCCACTGTCCCTACTCTTACCACCATGAACATCATGAAGCAGCAGTCTGCTACTATGGCTACATCTCACACTTCCAATCACTGTGAACTTTCAGGGGACTATCTCTACCCCATGCAACTAACAGCGGTCTTTCAAACTCATGGTGACCTGTGGAGTCCATTGCTTACTTTAAGTTGCCTCCACTTGGCCATCAGACCACACACTGATGACTTCTCCTGAAAGCTGCTCTTTCTCTTGGCTTCTAGAACCCATTATCTCTTGTCCCTATCCTCACCCCCCATCACTTTGATGATTCCCTTCATTCCTTTCCTGGTTAGGTATATGAGGTCAGAAAGATCTGGGCTTGAGCCTGGCTCTGCCAAATACCTGCTACATGGCCTCAGATAAGTGATTTAATCTCTACACACCTACATCTTCTTATTGGTCTCATACTGATAAATACAGTACCTAGTTTTCACAGGGTCCTCTGTGAGAATTAACTGAAATATATACTTCTTAGCATGTGCTAGGAATGCAGTATGAGCATAGTTACCATCTATCATTAGTAACAGCTGATACATTCAGCCCATTTATTACAGATCAAGCAGGCGCCAGGCACTGCCTATACTTACCTGCTTCATGAATGATACCGTACTGTTAAATCAATCTTGCCCTTCGCACCTGCCATCTGATCTGCTCCTCCTGAATTCACTGAGTTAGTTACCAGCCCCAGTATGCTCACTTCCCCTGTGACTCTTACCTCTCACTCAAGTGTTCATGGAGTCCAAGGCACTCCATCTTAGCAAGACCTCTTCACTTAGCCCTCCATGTTATTTCTCATCCCTGTGGTCCTTTAGGTTCTGTTCAGTCTTATTGGATAATCACAGCAACCTGGATGCTGCCATAGGTCTGTAAGTTCTCTCATGCCTCATCTTCTTTCCATCCAACTCAATAATGTCACTTTCCTGTTTCCTTACTTTGCTGGCTCACCCACAGTACCACATGGGAACAGGGGAAGCACTTCTTCACCTACTCCCAGACTACTCAACTGCCACCCTCCAGAGGCTCCCCAACTTCTTTCTTCCTCGACAAGTTTTAGAAAACATTTAAAGTTCTGTACATTTCTTAAATTATTAAAGGTAGGGTAGAACATATAATAAATGAATTTGAGAAAAATCAATGAATAAAAAGCTTAACAAGGCACACTATGTCTAGCTCTGTTCCTAAAGTGTTCCAACATCAGCAGTAGCACTTTTTTTTTTTCCCCTTTTTGCACCATCAGTACTCAAATGCAAACATAGCACTCAGATTTTGGTGTCTAGCAATATTTTCTGCTAGAAGAAAGCAAAGTTCTTTGGGAAGTGGCAGATTCCATGCCTTGGGGCAAAGGAAAACTCAGCTAAGCCTGAAATACCTTATTATTGCCAGACAATAAACATATTGTCCATGATGGTAAGGATGGCACTATAAGCAAAATGAAGCCAGTTTCAAATGCATCACTGGGCAAGCTGTGATATTTAGACCATCCATAGTAATAAAAGTTATCACAAAGAAATAATAATTATAATAATTATATAAATTCGTGGAAGCCAGACTTTTTTTTTTTTTTTTTTTGAGACAGAAACTCACTATCCTGTCTTCAGTAGAGTATTGTGATGTCACCGCTCACAGCAACCTCAAATTCTTGGGCTTATGTGATTCTCTTGCCTCAGCCTCCCAAGTAGCTGGGGCTACAGGTGCCTATCACAATGCCTGGCTATTTTTTTTGCTGCAGTTGTCATTGTTTAGCTGGCCTGGGCTGAGTTTGAACCCGCCAGCCTGGGTGTATGTGGCTGGCACCATAACCACTGTGCTATGGGTGCTGAGCCAAAGCCAGACTTCTTAATGAAAGACAAGAGAAAGAGTTAATATAAAATGATGTTGAAATACAAAACAAAATTGATTATAATTGGATGCTTAATTTATTTTATTGATTTTAGTTAAAGAAGTATTAACATCTTTGTGGACTTTCATTTGTCTCCATCTGTGTGGTAGGTAGCAATGAGTAAATATAGGAAACTACAAGTAAGCTAAAGAATTCGGAAAGAGAGAAATGTACAGAAAGGGCCGATGAGCATTAATAGTCATATATATCCACTTGGTAGAAAAAGTGACAATGAAACATTCCAAAATAGTGAATGCATCCTCTACTTGGGAAATTGGCTGTCTGTTCAGACTAGCTGGCATCTCCCAGGGGTTAGGTAACTTGATAAATTACAATAAGATATTAAGAAGTCATGTATGTGTTTCCAATAATACTAATATGCCAGATGGATGTATAATAATGACAGGGTGGAGGATTATGTAAAGCTGGTCAAGCAAAGTAAGGGATTCATTGTTCTGGGAGAAAATCCATCCACTGTTTAAGTGTGGATTTACATGGGCTAGTCATGTGAAGCATCAAGTCCACACGAAGACCCTGTGAGACATCCACGGATTCAAGTTTGAATCACATTAGGAGAAGAACCTAGGCCTTGGCCCCTACCAAAAACCAACTGATTAAAAAACAAACAAACAAAAAGCCCCCAACCGATTGACAACCCAATGCCCTGGCTAATATGAAAAATAAGCCCTTGATTAAATTAGAAATATCTATGGAAGAGTAAAAAAATAATGAAGACATAAACTCATGGTGTTGCTAGTTCATAACAGGTTTAAATGTAATACTCCTTTTTGTAATTGCTATTTTTGCATACATTTTGTCTGCTTAAAGTATAGAAAATACTCAAAATAATTAGTCTTATTAAACTGACTGTAGCTTAAACAGTTCAAGGAAATTCAAAGAACTAAATTTCATCAACAATGTCTGAAAGTTAAAAAAAAATTCATTGTGTTTAGAAGAAATATTTTAAAAATTGAGCATGAAACCAAGTGCAAATAGAAGTGTTTCCTCTCCATGTACAAAAACCCCATTGGTCTCCAAGGAGAATAATCGGCATCCTTACATATACCATCTCTTTTCTTGCCTGAGACTTCGTACACTCTGGTTACTCAACCAGTAATGCCCTTTCCTTCTATAACCACCTGATAATTCATAGCCATCGAATGTCATTCCACCTTTTCAAATTTCCCTATTGTTTCTGATTCACTGAAATATTTTTTTGCCATATATAATTCACAACAGGCAGAGCAGCAGGCTGGGACATAGTCACAGACATGCTCTCTTTCCACACGCATGACCTCACTCTGTGCCAGGACAGGGAGGGGCTTATAGGCTAGAAACAGGAGGCAGAGTGTGGACGGTTAAAAAGCATATGTGTAGGAGTGTGTGTGTGTAAATGTTACAATTAAAAATTAAATGAAGACATAATTAAAAATTTGCCATGCAGTTAAATGAACACTGTGCTGTGATCGTGTATTGAAAAGGAAGGGGACTGACTCAAGAGCAGCTAGGAAGACCTGTTTGCAGAAATAAGCTGTGATGTGGGGAGACAAAGTGGCCAAGTCCATGTGCAAAGGCTTGAAAGGGGTAAAAACCCTTATGTGTTGTAGGAACTGAAAGACGACAGGTATGGCTATAGGAGGAGGAAAGTGGCTTAAGAAGACACTCAGGAGATAAGCAGGCATCTCATTATATAGGGGCTTCCAGACTTAAGTGCAAGTGAAAGTCATTGCAGGGTTTTGAAATAGGAGTAATTTGGACTGGGATAATATTTGAAATTATTATGATGATGATTGTAGAGTCCAGGCATAGGAATGAGAGGGAGCAGAAAGAACAGTAAAGAAGCTGTTCCTTATAGTTCAGGGAAGAGATAATAATGGCCTATACTGGGATGATATCTCTGGAGATACATGGAAGATTTAAGTAAGATAGATGTGTACCAATGGACTGACTATGGGAGAGGAGGGAAAAGGAAGAGAACTGAGTGAATGCCAGGTTTCTGGCATGAGCAGTTGGGTAGATAGTGGGGCAATTTACAAGATAATGAAAAGCTATCAGACAAATAGATTTACTTGGAGAGTAAGCAGATCTGAAAATCATTTTGGATAATGTTATGCTTAAGCTGCCTGTGAGATATCCAAGTGGAGTCAGTACGGTAAATAGATATTCCTGTAAGGAGCTCTGTGGAGGGGTCTGGGATAGAGATAATATTTGTCGAGTCATCAGGACAGAGAGAGAACAGGAAAGGATAACCTTAGCTAAGAAGTAACACTAAAGGGAGAGGGGGACAGGTTTGCAAGCCCTGCCTTTAAAAATCTTAACACTGAGAGTGAGGTGAAGGGAAAACTGCCTGCTGAGAAAACTGAGAATAGTCTGAGAGGCAGAAGAGAAAACAAGGTGAATCTGGCACAATGGCACTTAAGTCAGGACACCGTATCAAAGGGGCAGCTAGAGGAGTGTCAAGACCATTCAACGGAAAAGAAGAATTCAACAAACGACGCTGGGACAACTAACTGGGTAGATATCCACTTGCAAAAGAACGTTGGACCCTACGTTACACCATATACTCAAAATAGATGAAAGGCCTAAATAGAGGCTAAACTATAAAACTCTTAGAAGAAAGCACAGGCATAAATCTTCATAACCCTCATTTAGGCAATGGTCTTAGACGTGACACCTAAAGCATAAGAAATAACAACAGAAAGTACATACATCGAACTTCATAAAAAGTTTAAAAAGTAGGTTGTGCTTCCTCCTCCATGTTGGCAACACACTATATTGCAGTAATCAGTTAGTGTCTGGTGCTAGTGAATGAAAATGCACAGTTAAAAAATAGTAAAATATAAATATAAAAAATAGGAAATAGAAGCATAAAAGAGTGCTCAGCAAGGGAAAAGAGCTCATCAAAGCTCATCTATTAACATGGGGTGGGAAATTAAATGGTCTTGGATTAAGACAATAAAAAGTTAAGTTTAAGGTTCTAGGAGCAAAGAATTAGGCGTGAGGCTGAGTATCTTTTGCAATAAGCAAAAGCAAATTTGTTGTTTATTTAGCTTAAAAAATCTATCACATACTTATTTTCATATACATATATATGCAACGTAGTTTCTTAATGTGTCCAGAGAAGTTTTACTTTTATTATTTTTTAATTAAATCATAGCTGTGTAGGGCGGTGCCTGTGGCTCAATTGGAGTAGGGCGCTGGCCCCATATACCAGAGGTGGCAGGTTCAAACCCAGCCCTGGCCAAAAACTGCAAAAAAAAAAAAACAAACAAACAAAAACACCTCCCTCCCCAAAACAGGTTCCTCAAAATCATAGCTGTGTACATTAATGCAATAATGGGGTACAATGTGCTGGTTTTATACACAATTTGAAATATTTTCATCAAACTGGTTAACATACTTTCATGGCATTTTCTTAGTTATTGTGTTAGGACATTTATATTCTACCTAGTAAATTTAACATGTATCCTTGTAAAATGCACTATTGGTGTGGTCCCACCAATTACCCTCCCTCTACCCATAGTCCCCCCTCCTCCCTGCCCATCCCCTCCCTCTCCCCTTTCCCCTTCTTCTTGGGGGTATAATTGGGTTATTTATAAACTGGTTTCATAGTAGGGCTGAGTACATTGGCTACTTTTTCTTCCATTCTTGAGATACTTTGCTAAGAAGAATATGTTCCAGCTCCATCCATGTAAACATGAAAGAGGTAAAGTCTCCATCTTTCTTTAAGGCTGCATAATATTCCATGGTGTAAACATACCACAATTTATTAATCCATCCATGGGTCAATGAGCACTTGGGCTTCTTCCATGACTTAACAATTATGAATTGGGCTGCAATACACATACTGGTACAAATATCTTTGTTATAGTGTGATTTTTGGTCTTCTGGGTATATACCTAGTAGAGAAATTGTAGGATTGAATGGCAGGTCTATTATTAGTTCTCTAAGTGTTCTCCAAATATCTGTCCAAAATGAATACATTAGTTTGCATTCCCACCAGAAGTGTAGTTTTCCCTTTTCTCCTCATCCATGCCAACATCCCTGGTTTGTGATATGGGCTAATCTTACTGGAGTTAGGTGATATCTCAAAGTAGTTTTGATTTGCATTTCTCTGATGATTAAGGATGATGAGCACTTTTCAATATGTCTGTAGGCGGTGTGCCTGTCTTCTTCAGAGAAGTTTCTCTTCAAGTCCCTTGCCCACCCTGAGATAGGATCACTTGTTCTTTTCTTGCTAATGTGTTTGAGTTCTCTGTGGATTCTGGTTATTAAACCTTTGTTGGAGACATAACCTGCAAATATCTTCTCCCATTCTGAGGTTTGTCTGCTTGCTTTGCTTACTGCATTCTTGGCTGTGCAGAAGCTTTTTAGTCTGATCTGGTCCCAGTAGTGAATTTTTGATATAAGTCCTTTGTTGAATGTATGCTTTCCAAATGTTTTCTCCCACTCTATGGTCCCTTTTTAGCTTTGAAACAAAATTATTTGAAGAAGCAAACATTTTAAGTTTGTGGAAGTCTAATTTATTTATTTTTGCTTTTCAATTTCATATTTGTGCTTCATTATAAAATTTTGGTCAAACCCAAAATAACTAGAACCTTTTACTATGCTGTCTTCTAGTATATTTGACATTTTTCTGCTTACGTTGAGGGCTATGATATATTTTGAGTTAATTTTTGTGTATAACATGAGATAAGAACCAGTTTAATTTTTTGTTCATTTTTAATCTTGAAATTATTATACTTTCTATATTGTAATACTATGATGCATTTTGTTAAGTTCAACTGACCATCTGTGTATGGATCTATTTCTAAAGTCCCTATTCCTCTCTATTGATTTATCTATCTTATTACAAGTACTACAAGGTCTCTATTACTGTAGATTTATAATAAATCTTAGGCAGGTATTTAAATTTTTTTTTTTGATGCATGGAGTTCATTCATTTATTTTTGGGTTTTGGTTTTTAGTTATTACATATCATTTGCATTTATTTTACATTTTAGAATTAACCTGTCCATTTCTATTAAAATTACTGTTAAGAGTCTGAATGTATTGGGTGGAATATACAGATTTAGTGTTCATGGCTAATTATAATCTTAACAACATTGAATCTTCTGATTCATAAATAAAGTCTCTCCATTTATTTAGCTCTTCTTGCATTTCTTTCATTCATGTTTTGACATTTTAAATGTACATATCTTTAACATCTCTTG
This sequence comes from Galagoides demidoff, assembly GCA_963574575.1. NCBI lineage: Eukaryota > Metazoa > Chordata > Mammalia > Primates > Galagidae > Galagoides > Galagoides demidoff. Next base: position 10,327 of record CAUYQV010101813.1, read on the forward strand.
TCAAATTCATCCCTACGTATTTCTTATTTTTTAATTAATTAATTTGTTAATTAATTTATTATATATACTTTATTGTTTGGGGTTTATTGAGGGTAACAAGAATTAGGTTACACTGATTTGTTAGGTAAAATCCTTCTTAGAATTGTATCCTGCCCCTGAGAGGTGTGAAATATACTGTAACCACCCATTCTCCTCCTGCTTCCCCTCTCCCTGCTCCCTCTTCCCTTGCTTCCCACCTTGAATTGATTTGAGTTCTTCTCTTATGAGGGTATGTATTAGGTCATCTATTGGCTTCATATTAGAATTGAATACATTGTATTCTTTATTCTTAATTCTTATGATACTTTACTGAGAAGAATGTGTTCCAACTCAATCCAGATTAATCCAAAGACATAAAGTCTCCATCTTTTTTAATGGTTGAACTGTATTCCATGGTATACATATACTACAACTTGTTAATCTATTCCTGGGTTGTGATTATCATCTCATACCCCAGAAGATCATGTGTTGCCCAGGAACAGTATTTCTTATTTTTGATGCATATGATTAAAAATGTCATTGTTTTAAATAATGAGTTCCTAAGTGTTCATTTCTAGAATATAATACTACAATTGACTTTTGAATATTCACTTTGAATCACATTTTTATTAACTTACTTCTTAATTGTGATCACATTTTTGTAGATTATATAGAATTTTCTGTTTAATTATTAAATTATCTGTAAATACAGACATGTTTACTTCTTCTCCAATCTGAGCACATTTTATTTCCCCAGCCTAATTGCACTGGTTGGGGCTTACAGCACAACATTAAACAGCAGTAGAAAGAGTATATATCCTTCCCTTTTTCATGTTCTTAGTATTATGTCAGCTTTGTATTTTCATGGATTCACTTTATTAGATTTAAGAAGTTCTATATTCTTCTTAAATTTTTAATTGTTTTGATTTTGCATTGTTGCTAGATCTTTTCAAATGCTTTTTATGTACCTACATATCTCATTATTTTCAGTTTAAAATTATTTATATGGTGGATGACATGATAGACTTTTAAAAGTTGTCCCAACCTTGCATTACTACAGTAAATACCCCTTGTTATGCTTGTATTACCTTATTTCAGTCATTCTGGAGTCAATTTAGTAATAGTTTGTGGAATATATTTATGTCTATTTTATGTTCACAGGGGTAATGTTCTATAATTTTATTTTCTTATAACTTTATTTTCTGGTTTCAGTGTCAAGGTAAATCCTGCCTCATAAAATGTTTTGGGGCATGACCCCTCCTCTATTACTTCCCATAAGTAATTGTGTAAAATGGGTATAGTGTTTTTCCTACTTGTTTAGTAGATTTTACCAATAGAGCCATTTGGGTCTCAAATTTTCTTCTTGGAATGTTTTTTAACTATACAATTTTCTTAGTAGATATAAGGCTAATAAATTCTGTATTTCTCCTTGAGTGGGATTTAGTAGTTTTTGTCTTTAAAATAATTTCTCTATTTCTTCTAAATTTTCAAATTTGTGGGCATAAATTATTTTCAGTTTTCCCTTATTTTCCTTCCAAATTTTGTAAGGTCTGAGGGCTAACCTCACTTTTATTTCTGATAATGGTAATTTGTATCTTCTTTCTTTTTACTCTCTGTCAGTCTAGGTAGAAGTTAATTAAATTTATTGACATTTACGGAGAAAAGCCCTTTGTTTTTATTGCCTTTCTTGATTTTTCTGCTTTTGATTTTATTTTTTCATTGTTTATTCACATTATTTATTTTTTTGGAGTGCTTTTGATGTTTACTTTTGTTTCTCTAATTCCTTTCTTAAAAAAATTTTGGGTCAATGTGAGGGTACAAACAATCAGGTCACAATAGTCAAATCTGTTAGGCAGAGACCCTCTTGTAGTTGTGTCCCACATCCTAAAGGTGTGCTACACACCCCCACCTTATGCCCATTAGGTGGAAGAACACCATTTCCCTTGATCTCCCTACCCCTAAATTGGACTCAATTGAGTTTTTCTTATATGTGTGCTTGTCTTACATCATTTACTTACTTCATATAAGTATTGAGTACATTGGATATTTGCTTTTCCATTCTTGTGAAACACTATGAAGAATGTGTTTCAACTTCATCCATCCATCCATGTTAATGCACAAGATCTAAACCCTTGGCTCACTGCCTGTGGCTCAAGTGGCTAAGGTGCCAGCCAGATACACCAAAGCTGGCAGTTCGAATCCAGCCCAGGCCTACCAAACAACAAAGATGGCTGCAGCCAAAAAATAGCCAGGTGTTGTGGCAGGCACCTGTAATCCCAGCTAGTTGGGAGGTGGAGGCAGGAGAATCGCTTGAGCTCAGTTTTTGGAAGTTGCTGTGAGCTGTGACGCTTTGGTACTCTACCAACAGTGACAGCTTGAGGCTCTGTCTCAAAAAAAGAAAAAGAAGAAAAAAAGATGTAAACCCTCCATATTTTAATGGCTGTATAGTATTCCATTGTATACAGACACCACACTTTCTTAAGCAATTCCTTTGTTTATGGGCATTTAGATTGTTTCCACATCTTGGTGATTGTAAATTGAGCTGCAATACACAAATCAACACATTGAACCTCAAAAAGGCATTCATGATCTATGTTTATATGACTTAATAAAAGGAAATAAAAGAAAATGTCTTTGTGATAAAATTACTTTTTTTTAAATCTCCGTAGATGCCTAGTATTGGGATATTGGAGTCACATGGGAAGTCTAATTGAAGTTCTTCCAGGATTCTCTATACTTTTTTTCCCAAACAAGCTGTATTAGTTTGAAATCCCACCAACAGTGTAAAAGTATTTCCTTCTCTCCATATCCACACCAGCATCTACTATTTTGGGAATTTGTGGTAATATCCCAGTATGGTTTTGATTTGTGTATCTATGATGATTAAGGACAATGAACATTTTTTAAAAATGTTTGTTAGCTATTCATCTGTCTTCCTCAGAGAAGGTTGTGTTCGTGTTTATTGGGATAGACATGGGATTGTTTACTGTTTTTGTTGATTAATTTGATTTCTCTGTAGATCCTAGTTATCAAGACTTTGTCAGGTTTGGAACATGCAAATATCATTGCCCATTCTGAAGGTTGTCTGTCTGCATTTATTTCTGTGTCCTTACCTGTGCAGAAGCATCTCACCTTAGTTAAATTTCATTCGTTTATTTTTGTTGTTGTTGCAATTGCCACTGAAATCATCTTCATAAAATCTTTACCCAGCCCAACATCATCAAGAGTTTTTCCTACACTTTCTTCTATTATGTTTATCATTTCCTGTCTTAGATTTAAATCTTTTGTCCGTGTTGAATGGATTTTTGTTGGTGGTGAAAGAAGCAGGTCCAGTTTCAGTCTTTTACATGTGGTTATCCACTTCTCCCAGAACCATTTATTGAATAGGGCTTCTGTTCCCCAGTTTATGCTTTTGTTTGGTTTATCAAAGAACAGATGGCAAGTTGAGACTGGTTCCTCTCTTATGTTTCTATTTTTTTCCATATGTTTATATCTCCATTTTTGTGCTAATACCATGTCATTTTGTTCATTTTGGACTTATAGTCTAAAGTGAAGACTATAAGTGGGACTATAAGGTAGAGTGGTGAATCTGGATTTATTTATTACTAATTTTTTCTATGACTATATAGTTATTTTTTATGGCTACATAGGAAACAAAGAATTATTTTTTTTCTAGTTTTTCAAAGTACGATGTTTGGATTTTAATGGGGATGGCATTGAATCTGTAGATCACTTCACATAGTATACACATTTTAACAATGTTGATTATTCCCATCCAGGAGCATGGTATATTCTTCCATTTGTCAATTTCTTCTGCTATTTCTTTTCTTAGAGTTTAACAATTATTTTTAGGGGTCCTTCACCACTTTGGTTACTTACATTCCTAGGTATTACATTTTGTTTGAAGCTACTGTGATCGGAATTGTGTCTTTGATTAGCTTCTGAACTTGGCTGGTTTTGGCATATACAAAGGCTACTGATGTGTGGGCATTGATTTTATACGCTGAGATGTTAATGTATTTCCTGATCACTTCCAGGAGTCTTGTGGTTAAATCTTAGGGGTTCTCTAAGTATAAGATTATAACATTGTCAAAGAGCATGAGTTTTGCCTCCTCTGCCTTCATTTGGTGCAGCTACACATTTGGATGCCTTTTATAGTCTCTCTTGCCTGAGTATATTGGCTTAAACTTCCCACACTATGTTAAATAGTAATGGCAATAGGGCATATCCTTGTTTGGTTCCTATTCTAAGTGGAAAAAACTTTTAGTTTTACTCTATTCAGTATGATATTAGTAGTGTTTGTCATAGATAAATGTAATCAGTTTAATAAATGTGGCACCCATTCCTATGGTCTTAAGTGTTCTTAGAAAATGATGCTGAATTTCATCAAATGCTTTGTCTGCATCTATTAAGAGGATCACATAATCTTTGTTTTTGATTCAATTGATATAATAAATTACATTTATGGATTTGTGAATGTTAAGATAGCCTTTCATCCCTGGATAAAGTCTACTTGATCATTATGTACAAATTATTTAATGGGTAGCTATAAATCTACTAGCTAAGATTTTATTGAGTATTTTTGCGTCTATATTCCTTAATGAAATTGGTCTATAGTTCTTTCTAGATGGGTTCTTTCCCAGTTTTGGTATCAGGGTGATGTTTGCCTCATAGAATGTGTTGGTGGAAGCTTCCATCCTTCTCAACTTTTTGGAATAGTTTCTGTAGCATAGGTACAAATTCTTCTTTGAAGGTGTGATAGAATTATGATATGAAGCCATCTGTTCCTGGGATTTTTTGTTATTGTTGAAAGATTTTTTTTGTGTGTTTGAGTTCTTATTTATTTTTTTAATTTAGTTTTTAATTAAATCATTACTGTATACATTTATGAAGCACAGTATGATGGTTTGATAAACAATGTAGAATGCTTAAATAAAATCGATTAATATCCATGACCTCTTCCTTAGTTATTTTTTGTGGTAGGAATATATAATTTACCCTTAGTTATTTTGTTTTTTTTATTTTTATTTTTTTATTAGATCATAACTTTGTACATTAATTCTATCATAGGATACAGTGTGTTGCTTCCATATGCAGTTTGGAAAACTCTCATCCAACTGTCTAACATAGCCATCATGTCTTTCTCATAATTGTTGTGTTAAGACATTTATATTCAATGTTTAGACAAATTCACATGTACCCTAATAGGATAAATTATA
>CAUYQV010101815.1:0-12341 GCA_963574575.1 Galagoides demidoff
TGTCATTGTTTGGCGGGCCCAGGCTGGATTCAAACCTTCTTGTATGTGGCTGGTGCCCTAACCACTGTACTCCAGGTGCTGAGCCAGACTTTCTCAAACTTTTATGTAGGCTGTGGGCAGACCATGATTTTAGTTGTTAAAGCAGAGTCACACATGATAAGAGCTGTAAGCCGTTAGGAACAGCAGGCACATGGGGGAGTTTATGCAGAGTGCTGAGGGTGACCTTGACGGTGGAGGGGAAGGCAGGGAGCTTCTCAGTGGCATTTCCAGGGAGGCCCACTTACCAGATGTGAAGACAGGGCAGGAGACACTGGAACAGCTGTCCCCAGCTCTGATCTGTGTGAGGACACCAGTGAACCAAACGGGGGCCACAAGCAGACCATTCTTGCCCTAATTATGAAAGCAGCTCAGTGTCCATGTAGAGAAAAATCACAGGGAAGAACAAAATAAGAAAACACAGCTCATCTTTAAATTCACTGCTCAACGGTCGTGACAATGAACACTTCCGTGAGTGGCCTCCAGATGTGTCTGTGCCCGCACTTGTCTGCACGTGCCCTCTCTACCACCGAACGTACCCACCGCGATGCACTCAGGTCATCTTGGCTCTGTGGTAGGCCACGTTTCAGAACAAAATTGAACTTGGCCCTTCTCTGGGGAATTTTGGTTACTACTAGTTTTCACAACCATAAATAGCTCTGGGCTGGTTATCGGCAAGCACACTTCCTTGCCCATTTCTGATCATTTCCTTGCAATAAACTTTAAAGCAAGCTTGCCAGGGCTGCAGGCAGGCAGCTCCCACCACTCCGTGTGATTTTTTCAGTATGCCTTCTCCACGTTCCTGCCCTGCATGTCCTACCCACACGTCCCTCCTGCACGTCCCCACCCCCATGTCCTCTCTGTGCCAGCAACATCCAGCCTCCCTATGGCTGGACCTGGGGCTTCACAACGTGGAGCCAGCAGTCTTCCCTGGACACTGTGGCTCAGCCCTGTGAGGGTGGACTGCTGAAAGTGGGGTTCAAAACATATGCAGCCCGGCACCCTGGATATTCACCTAGAGCCAGGAGCTCAGGACAGACAGCGAGGAGTCCTCTGTGGTGTGTCCCCCCCACTTACTCCCACACCAATAAATCACCCAGCCCCGAGAATGCTTCCCCTCCATCTGCCCACATGTTTTCTTTTCTTTCTTTTTTTTCTTTTTAATTTCAGGTTAATTTGAGGGTACAAGCAATAAGGTTACAAAGTCTGTATTTTTTAGGTAGAGTCCCTCTTGTAGTTGTGTCCTGCACCCAGGAGGTGTGCCACACACCCCAACCTTGCGCCCATTTACTGGGAACACACCCTTCCCCCTCCTTCCCCTCCACACCCTTCCCCCCTCCTTCCCCTACCCCCACTCTCTCCTCTCCCCCCACTTGAATTGATTTGAGTTTTTCTCCTATGTGGATATGAATTAGATCATCTACTGGCTTCTATTAGTACTGAGTGCATGGTATACTTGCTTTTTCATTCTTGTGATACTTTACTGAGAAGAATGTGTTCTAACTCCACCCAGGTTAATTCAGAAGATGTGAAGTCTCCATCTTTTTATGGCTGAATAGTGTTCCATGGTGTACATATACCACAGTTTGTTAATCCATTCCTGGGTTGAGGGCCACTTGGGTTGTTTTCCACGTCTTGGTGGTTCTGGTTGAGCTGCGATAAACATTCTAGTCCAAATGTCCTTACATAAAAATGATTTTTTTCCTTCTGGGTAGATGCCTAGTAATGGGATTGGCTCAAGTGGAAGGTCTTTTTGAGTTCTTTGAGGATTCTTCATACTTCTCTCCAAAGAGGCTGTATCTGATCACATATTTTTATTTTGTCCGATACACCCAAGCCAAAGCTGCTAGCTAAACTCTGAGCCCTGTTCTCAGAAATAAATTGCCTGATAAACGTATACAAACCAACCTGATGAGACAGAAAGGATTCTCTGTTCTAGGAATTCCCACCTTAAAGGAGGGTTCAGGTGGTGCCCAGTCTGAAGAATGGTGAGCTACGGGTGAGATTCTTGAAACAGGTGCTCCCTGGTCTGCTCCTGGAATCACTCCCTCTGTTGCATCCGAGGCTGGCTCCGTGCCTTGTTTTCTCTTCTGAGGACAGTGTCAGAACTGAGTGGCTTGTCTGGGTCTCCAGCAGCTGGAGGGCCAAGAGGTGTGTGGCCTGTGCTGATGCCACAGCCTGGGAGCATCTCCTCTGCCAGATGCTGACTGGATTCCACTCCCTCTGTGCCTCCAGGCCTGGCTCAGTCCTGACAAACCCACTGCTCCCCGGGTGTGTGCAGGAATTCAGAACATGCTCATCTTAGGCCCACGCTGTGCTGGGGGCCTGGCCAAGATGAGAAGCAGGGCCAGAATCCCAAACCTCCCGACACAAGTAACTCAGGGAACTGCTCATGTTAGGAAACCCGGCTGCTGGCAGAGACAGCCGTGGCTTCTGGCGTCTGCTGACATCTGCATGGCCACCTGCCGTCCCTCACCTCTGTCTGCTCCTCTGAGCAGGGTGCAGCCAGCAGGGGACTCGGTGTGTGCTCAGCCACACTCTGCCTGGTGAGTGTGTACACAGGTGACTTGCTGTCCCCACAGCAGGGGCTGGCTGCTGAGGCACCAGAGCGTGACTCTTGGGCTCCTGTGAGTTCACATAATCACTGCAGTTGAGTGAGGGTGTGTTGCTGGAACAAGAAGTCTGTCCACCTGTCTCCCAAGCCGTCAGCACAGAAGCAGACGAGAGATTAACAGTTTGGCTTCTATTACAGAAAAGTGAGTAGCAGGTTATCTCCCCAGAGAGCTGCCCTGCCCTCCTGTTTATCCTCATAGTAAAAGTAACATCAGCAATGTTACTACTCATAGTAGTGTAAGTTAAATAGACCCCCCCTCATAGGTTGCAAGGTTATACAATATCTACCCACCTTAAAGTCGTTCTGTCTTCAAAGCATTTTACTCTAATTTCATAGTCAATACTTCTCTGGGTGCACAGAGCACCCTGGGTCCTGGACTGTGGAGTCTAGTTCCCCAACTTCTCTACAACAGCAGCCTTGGAGGTGAATAAACAATCTCCAGATGTTGGCCTGTGGCCTCATCCAGCCTTTTTGGGGCTTGACCAGCAGGGGATGGTCGTGCAGGTGAACAGGGGCTGGTGACGGGGGGATCTTTAAGACTGGTCATGTGCTTCTTATGTGCTTTCCCCACACTGCTTACCCTGGCACGTGCTCCCTGGAGCCTGCGCACAGTAGGTGCTCAGCAGACAGCTGCTGGGTTGGCATGCTCTTTGGCTGGGGATGAGTGAGGTCTCCAGCCTGAAACTCTCCCAGAAGGCTGCCCTGCTCTGCGTGGTGCCATGGAGGTGAGCACATGGGCAGGCCCCACATTCAGCGTGAGAGGAAGCTCGGGCATCCTCAGCCCCATCTTGGAAACTTGGAGGACTGGCTCAGCTTTAAGCAAAGCAAATGACATGACAGTATTCCATGATATGTTCTTATACAGGCATTTTTTCCAGTTTGCAACTAGCAGACATTTGGGTTGTTTTTAGTTTTCTTGTGTTATAAGTTGTGCTGCCATGAACCCCTTTGTATGTGGCTTCTGAGGTACATATGAAAATATTCTTCCTAGGATGGTGGTCCTTAACACCAGTGCCCTCTTTAGACAAAAAAAATATATTTTTTTGAGACAGAGTCTCACTATGTCGCCTCAGTAGAGTGCTGTGGTGTCAGCGTTTGACTCTTGGGCTCAAGTGATTCTCTTGCCTCAGCCTCCCAAGTAGCTGGGACTATAGGCGCCCACAACAACACCCGGTTATCTTTTTTGTTGCAGTTGTCATTGTTTTTTTTTTTTTTTTAATTGAATGGTAACTATGTACATTAATGCACTTAGTTGTCATTGTTGTTTAGCAGGCCCGGGCCAGGCTTGAACCCGCCAGCTTCTGTGTATGTGGTTGGTGCCCTACTCACTAAGCTACGGGTGCCGAGCCTAGACAAATATTTTATGATACTCTTTTTATGATCTTGAAATGAAATATTTAGATCCTATGCTATTATGCACTTGCTTGTAGAATTTCTAGAAATCAGTGTCATGCTGTCAATGTGATATAAAAGAAAAATGAAACCAAGTAATTTTTAAATACAAGATGTACAAATATGTAAATTTGGGGATCAATGGCACCAGGAGGCAGAGTAAGAATTTAAGATGTTTACACCTGAAATATTATAATATTCTGGCTCAGTACAAGTGCAAATGGGCATAGGTATTGTGACTTGGCAACTCAAATTCCACGTGAAATATTCCCTGTAGAGATATGATTTTTCTGGAGTTTTAATAAGAAAACTTACAAACAACAACAATTTAGAAAGTGGTTGCATTCCTGAAAAATTCAGTGTTAAACACATGAAAACAATTAGTTCAAATTTTAAAATTTCGTTTACATGTAAATCAAAGTTAGAGTTGGATTGCAGGATCATGTAAGCATAACCATATTTTCACTCACATAAGCAACGTGTTTCTACCTGTAGTCATGTAGAATGCAGGCGAATTCAACCCTGTGTGATGAGACTACCCCAGGAACCATGAGGCATCTGGCAATCCTCGCCCTACCTAACTACCAAACTACCATAGTAGTGCCCTTCACTTACTATGATGTTCGTGGGTTTCCAAAACTCGCTGTAGGCTGTGAAAATGACCCCACTGAGAACCAGTCTTCTAGGGTATATGGTTAAGAGGATAATTGCAAGGTGACAGGACAGGTGATGATGATAAATGGTTTTCCAAGAGGATTGTGCCTGTACAGTATTCCATCATCAGTGGGTGAGAATTGCTATTGCTCTGTTTCCCTACCTGCACTTAGAATTGTCAGACTACATTTCTGCCTGTCTGGTAGCAGTAAAATTGTCTTTCTTTGTATTTCCTTAATTTCCCATGTGGTAGGCACATTTTACGTGTTTACAGACCATTTACATTGTGTCTTCCACGAAATCGACTCTTCGTGTCATTGTCCCACAATGTGCTCTTGTTTATTTGTAAGAGTTCTTTATTTGTGTTGTGTATTAGTCCTTTTTCAGTTACATGAATGCAAGTATTTTCTCCTAGTTGGTGATTTTGTTTTCACTTTTGAGTTTTCTGGTACATTTTGATGAGACATGTATAATTTTTAACTTTATAAACATATATGAGCATTTCTAGTCTTATAACTTTCCTTTCCCTATATATTCACATTGTCCTGTCTTAGTGAAATAGCACACCTCTCCCCCACTGACCTCCTGCAGGTCCCTGCACTTTGCACTGTTACCCCCACAAGGCAGGTTTCCATGACAACTGTAAAATAGCTGTTGGTATGGTGGGATCCTGCTTTCTCTACCATCCTGAGTGTTGATTTTACATCTGGACCTCAGGGAATATGGGATAGATGTGCTGAATAGCAGAGAAGCCCATGACTCCAGATTTCCTGTGGGCAAACAGGGGTCTGTGTGGGGATTCCAGGGTTACCTGAGCCCTCAGCATCACTCCGCAAGTCTGACGTAGATTCTGAGGGGGGGTCAGGCCTCCTCTGTCGGTGGATGGTGGATGTGCAAATGGGGAAGATAAAGGAGGAGCTGAGAGACACCTGTGCATCTTGGTCTCACCTTCCCATCCCAGCCTCCCATCTCTGCAATCAAGGTGCCGCTCGGGAGCTGGTTGGATTGATGAGCAGGTGTGAGCAGGGAGTCTTTGAACGTGAAAGTCTAGTGAAGTAGATGGAAGCTTTTTCTACTGACAGATAAAAATGTGAAGAAAGTCGGCCAATTATAATGACATAGACCTTCCTGTGTGAGCATCAGTCCTGTACAGCCTCTTTCAGAAGTCCTGGGATGCTTGACACGGTGACTTTTCTCAAGCTTTCCCAGGCTCCCCCACACCCAGGGGCCTTTGGTGCTGAGGACTGGAGCCCACCGAGCCCTCTGCTGCAGAGGGGGCTGGGGAGTCTGACCAAACCTTTAGCCCAGGGATAAGCAGATGGAGTAGTGCGTAATGCATTTTCTAATCAATGCAACGATTTGAAGAGCAATTTATGAATATGGTGACAAAATGCTGCATCCAAACCCTACTTTATGGATTAAAAGTTAGTGTTTGGGGTAGATTTATAGCTGGCTTGAGGGGTCCACAAGACACTAAGTACACGGTTCTTTTTCCCAAAGAAGCACCGATATTGCCCCTAAGGATGAGCGGAGGGCTTGGAGATTGAAGGCTCCTCCTGGGTGGGGGTGGTGTATCCTTTTTATTCAATATGTTCCAATGACAAAACGCCCTCTAGTCTCCCAGATCTGCCACCCCCTCCATAAATAGGACTTGAGAATGACTTCATGTTCTCCAAAGCAGCATCACTTTCAAACGGGTGTGGGTCTTATGGCTGGTGGTCTCCACATTCCTCCTGAGTTTCCTTCTGGGGAGAAGAGAATCTTACATCTAAGTACTGAGCCCTGAACTCTGATGCTGGGGAGGTTGATTCAGCAGATCTGTATAACTGCCCTCCTAATAGGCTTTATTTTTATTTATTTATTTAGACAGAGTCTCACTCCGTCTCCCTGGGTGGAGTGCTGTGGAGTCACCACAGATCACGCAACCTCAAACTCTTGGGCTCAAGTGATCCTCCTGCCTCAGCCTCCCAAGTAGCTGGGGCTATAGGTGCCCACCACAATGCCCAGCTAGTCTGTCTAATTTTAGTAGAGACTCTTGCTCAGGCTGGCCTTGACCTCCTGAGCTCAAGCAATCTACCTGCTTCAGCCTCCCAGAGTGCTGGGGTTACAGGCATGAGCTGCTGTGCCTGGCCTCCTAAAAGGCTGTTAAGAACAGTCCAACAACCACAATACCCCCTGGGTCTCCAAAACAGAAAACCGTGAAGCCCTTGCAAAACTGCTCATCAGGAAAACAGAGGGGGGAGAAATGCTTGTTTCTATAAGACCAGGGAGATTGTATAGGGAGAAAGTGCCCGTGCATTACTGTGTTGGCACGGAGGCAGCGGCTGGCAGGAGAGACGCTCCCTGGTAGGACATGGTGCAAACGCTTCTCGACAATTCTAATCAAGGCGCGCTCTTGTTAGCATTCAGGACGGCTGGGATGATAAAGTATATGAATAATTTCGGTCTTTGTTGGGACTTGGATGTTATCTCGCTGTGACACATCTGTGGCTGTGCATCTGTAATTACCAGCTGAGGAGCAGGCAGGGGACAGGAAGCCCAGGCACATCCTTTATGCCACAGAAAAGGCACATGCTGTCCGTGGGGTGAAGGTTAGAGGAACAGGTGAGGTGGTGAGCGTCTCAGCCGGGGCTCTCAGGGAGCCTGGTGTGAGAGGGGACCTGGCCTGTCCTAGCATAAACCTCACAGCAGTGACCGGCTGCATGGACTACAGGCACAATGTGAGACAGACCTGGGGAAGAGAATTGATCTAAAACCTCCCGTGTTCTATGAGTCTCATCTGGCAGAGCGGGACAGGGCACTGTGATCCGATAATTTATCACTGGAAAAGCCACAACATAACCTTCCAGCCCTTATAAAACCAGTCCCCACGGCAGCATCCCTGCTATGTTAACAGTGGTCTGTGTCTACCCCGACCGTCCTATGTCTCCACTCATTATCCTGCCCCCTGCTGGCTGTCGTAAACCTCTGCCCACAAAATGCAAGCCCCTGAATCGTTGACCTCAGAGAACAAGCTCGAAAAGTGAACGCAGGTGATGAGGGAGAGCTGCTTCCGTCCCAGCAAGCCCTCTGCTCACTGAGGGTTTGGCTGAGTTTTGCCAGGTAACAACGGGAGGGAAGATTGGAAGGACAAGAGAAAAAGCACTGAACAGAAGGGTGATCTGAAAAATGAGAGAGTGAAGAGAGGGCCTTGGAAAAACTACGTGAAGTTTTTTTGTGGCAATTAACTTTTTAGAACAGTGCTGAGGAAATAAAATATGAAACCAGGGGTGATGAGTCTTAGCATCATCTGTACTCGGTGGTCCCCCATACACAGCCTCTGGTCGAGGGGTGGGGTCTTTTACCTCCATCCGTTATTGCAATGAATAGTTTTCACCTAACACGGTGAGAAAGCTGAATGTTTTACACTGGCCGTGTCATTTCATCTCAATGACAAGTTACGTGACAGTTTCTTTTTTAGCCCCATCAGTAAGACATGCGGAAACCGAGGCTCACAGAGCTTGGTGGATGGATCGTGAATCACAGAACTGAACAACGGTTTGGTGTCTGGTTTCTTTTAATCTTCATGACCTCCTAAGTTTCTGACAGGGTCCAGCCTTTTCAGCTCACATGCAAAAGGCCACCTTTCCCTGCTTACACCAAGCCTGTTACTGGAAGGCCCACACAGCTGAGTGTTCTGTTCCCGGCCCACTAGGTCACAGGAGTGCGCAGGTGTGTGAGCTGCTTTGAAAAGATATGTGTGCATGCCTGTGACTGTGAACTTACCTCCTGGAAGGTTCTGTGCTGTATACCAGCAGTGACATGGGGACAGGAGGTTTGTGAGTGGCAGGGGCAGGTGCCTGTGTGCCCTGTGAGCTGAAGTGGTTTTGTGTGTGTCAAGAAGGGAATTGGCTGTGGGGCCTCCACACAGCAGGTTGTGCATGTTACTTTATCCCTGACTGCTCACAGCTGTTTCTCCAGGACAGGCATAGGACCTGGCGGTTACTGACAACCCACTCCAGAGGAATGTGACCCCATACGCCCCACAGGCGTGATAGTCTAGAGGCCATCAGAGTCTGCATCCTTTACGGGGTCTGGCTGAGCTCTGGCTGTACGCAGAGCCCTGCATCCTGCCTATGATGTGAGCATGTGAGTCTGTGCCTGAGTATACGTGTGTGCCTGCCTGTGTGTGAGCATGTGTGTGTGCATGGGTGTGCCTGTGTGTTTGTGCACGTGTGTACCTGCTTATATGTGAGCATGTGTGTGTGCATGGGTGTGCATGTGTGTGTGTGTGCACACTTGTGTGCACCTGTGTGTGTGTGTTGAGGGATAAAAAGAGCAGAGGCAGAACCACCCCTCCCCACTGCTGCTCATTCTCTGATGACACTGGAAGCTCGCTCTGTCACTGGTCCGCCTGGGATGACTTGGACACCTTTCTAGCAGATACTAAGTGGAAACGCAAATTACAGAACTGAGAGCATGTTTAACTCTGGGAAAAAATGATTTAAGTAAAACTTGATTCAAGCACTCATCCAGGGACCAGTACGTAAAGTCCTGCTTGGTCCCCGGGAGTCTTGCTGGGTGTGACCTGCATCTTCCCATTGCCTCTGTGGGGCATCTGAGCCCCACTCCTATCCCTGTCCCCACCCATTGGTGCCAGGCGGGGTTGACCTGGCTTTTCAGGGACAGATACTGCATGCAGCCTTCAGAGGGGGAAAGCCTGCTCTGGGGGGACGCAGGAGAGGGCTCTGCCCCCAGGGAGCTTGGAAGGGAGCATGGCAAAGGTGCCCAGTTTGGAAAGTATGTTAGGAGCTGGCAAGAAATAGACTAGTGGGGGGACCTTGCCCCTGGGTCATTGGATGTCCAGCCTGCCAGACTGGACTTTGTCCACCCCTCTGAACACAGCCACTGCCAGCTCCTGAGCAGATGATCCCTGTGGCTGGGCCTGGGCAATGCTGAGACTCGGTTCTCCTGCAGAGGGTATAGGAGGAATGACCCAGAGACTCGGCTCTCCTGCAGACGGTGTAGGAGGGAGAGACCCAGAGACTCGGCTCTCCTGCAGAGGGTATAGGAGGGAACGACCCAAGCAGAAGCCATTTCATGGCCTGGTGGGGGGAGGAAAAGGAGGGGACAGGTCAGGGGACCAGGGAGCCTGGGGAGGGACAGAGTAGTCAGAGGAGGCCTCAGGCTGGCTGCTGCCAGGAGGGCCCCTGAGGTCACCACTGCATGTGGCCTATGAGCAGGGCAGTGCCAACCTGAGCTCACCCACAGAGCTCCAGCCTCCTGGGGGCAAGTGCACACAGCAGTGGACAGTCCTGTTGTCACTGGGCAGCATGCTGTGAGGACAGTGGGGCACAGAGGGAAGGGCTGCGTCTGTACCATCAAGAACTGAGGGTTGGAGCTGGACAGAGAGTTGGAGCTGGACTGAGGGTTGGAGCTGGACTGACGGTTGGAGCTGGTCCCTGGAGACTTGGGAGCGTCACAGGCAGGGAGAGGCCATCAGGGAGAAGGCACTGGGCAAAGGGGACCACTGAGGGTGCCAATTAAGACCCAATCCAATGTTTCAGGTTTTCTTCTAGACAGTAAGAAGAACTTCAGCCTGAGTTCACCTGTCTGGTGGGAGCAGACAGATCAGACCTCTGGGTCCTGCCCTGCACCTGGGGCTCTCCATCAGACCCCTGGGGTTCTGAGCTGTGAATTTCTCCTTTGCAGCCCAAGAGGAAGCAAGTTCCAGCCTCACGGAGCAGCCCAGAAAACAGAAGTGTTCAGAATGGAGCTTTGTGCATGGCAATTGGCCAACACCTATCTCTATTATCATTATTATTTTATCTACAGCTTTCCATAGGACAGAGGAGAGAGTCACTCAGCGAGCATGTACGTCCTTAAGTGTCCAGGGAGTTGCTGGGAACCATGACACACCAGCCCGCAGGCACAGGCCCTGGAGATCACACAAGGACCTGGACACGAACGTCTTAGCTTCCCCTATTGCATCTGATTCTTACCAAGGACAAGGACGTGTCTGAACACCTCTAGTCAAATAAAAGGAGTGTGTGAATGCTGCCATCCTCCCTGTGTGGATGGAAAGGTTATCTGTGGATTTAAAACGGTTCAAGGAACTCTCTGATCTTCGTGTGCCACCAGAGGGCGGAACTCACAGCACCAGTGTGGGGCCAGCTGAGCGAAAACTCTCGGGTGCCTGGATTTTTAACCATCTTAGTTATGTGGTCTTAGACACATTTTCTCGCCTTTGTAAACCTCAGTTTTCTCTCATATACTAAGTGGACCCGTACGTGGTTAAAGATGGTGGTGTACCCTGGAGAAGCACTCAGCTTGTAAAGTCAATTCACTAAATGTGATGCGTCATGCTGTCAACATATAGCTACTTTCCTTACGTGAGGTCCTCTACTGAGTCATCTATGGACTTTAAATTGATATAAACTTAAATTTGGCAGCAAATGGGAGCATCTTAAACTGTGCAGATTGCTTGGAGAACCACTTCTAGATGGTGGCATTTGAGGAAGAGTCACCTTCTCTAGCTCACCCACAAATATTTCCCTGATGTTTCTGGCCGGTGGTTTTGCATAAGAGTCAAATCTTTTCTCCTTCCTTTGCACTCTGAATGAACACATCTGGGGAAATTTCATGCCTGGGTTCAATGGGATTTTGATGCTTAAATCTGCCCTTGATGTTGGGGTCCGAGGGGACACCTTGGGGTTCAGGACAGACTTCAAGGCACCAGAGGGAGGGGAAGATAACTCCACTCGTGTCTCTATTCTTCTGCGCTGGCCACATGTGGACGTTTACATACCCGCCCATTGTGAAGGAGGGCTGTATGAACATGCATCTTTCTGAATGAATTGGTTAATAAAGCAGGTCAGACCTTACACAACAGTCGGCCATGCTGGGGCACTGTCTGCCGAGGCAGCTAGGGTTAGATGGGTTATCGTGGAGGAACAAGGCATTAAAGGTGCTCACGTTCCTTTCCTTATCTTACAGGTCAGAAAATTGAGACCCAGCGAAGAGCAGATTTCTCAAGGTCAGAACCTGTTCCTGGACGCACCCTGGGGCCCTGTGTGAGTAGCTCAGCAGTAATTGGCTCTGCAGTTTAATTTTTGCAATTTATATAAAATGTTGCTTTATTACCAGTGGGAAATTTTCTCCTGGGTGCTTGGAGATGAAGAAGGTTGAACGGCTACAATTTAAAGGAAACCTTAAACTGTGGGTTCAACAAGTCACAAAAGGGAAAACGGGCCAGCTGAGGTCTGTGGGTGAGCAGAAGTGCACTGTCCTGCCCAAGAACCCAGTGCCCACTCGGTGCTGGTGGGTCTGCAACGACGGGACTCAGCCACAGAGTGATTCGTGTTCACAGTGTTCTCATATTTCACTATGGCTCTGGCTTTCCTGGAGAAGCTGGAAATTGAGATTTTGATGTTAAAACCCCCAGTTTCTGGCTTGGCGCCTGTGGCTCAATCGGCTAAGGCACCAGCCATGTACACCTAAGGTGGCGGGTTTGAATCCCCAGCCCGGGCCCGCCAAACAACAATGATGGCTGCAACCAAAAAATGGCCAGGCGTTGTGGCGGGCGCCTGTGGTCCCAGCTACTTGGGAGGCGGAGACAGGAGACTTGCTTGAGCCCAGGAGTTGGAGGTTGCTATGAGCTGTGATG
>CAUYQV010101816.1:0-10287 GCA_963574575.1 Galagoides demidoff
TGGTCCCAGCTACTTGGGAGGTGGAGGCAGGAGACTCGCTCGAGCCCAGGAGTTGGAGGTTGCTATGAGCTGTGATGCCATGGCACTCTACCCAGGGGGATAGCTTGAGGCTCTGTCTCAAAAAAAAAAAAAAAAAAAAAAACAAAGTATGGTCCCTGGGCCAGCAGCACTGGCACTCTCCCCAGGAACGTGTTGGAAATGCAAATTATCAGGCCCCACTCCAGACCAATTGAGTCAGAAACTCTGGAGTTGGGGCCTACCAATCTGTTTTTAATAAGGTCTCCAAGTGAGTCCGATGCATACTGAAATCTAAGAACAAACTCTGTGTTGTTCATGCCCTTTCCTGTGTCTCTACCCTCCTTTGGTGCAATGGTTCTCTTGCCTGAAGAGCCTCAGGACATGCAGGGGATTGACCCTTGAACAACATGAGTTTGAACTGTGCAGCTCCACTTATATGTGAATTTTCTTCCACCTCTGCCACCCCTGATACAGCAAGACCAACCCTTTCTCTTCTTCCTCCTCGGCCTATTCAATGTGAAGACAATGAAGAGGACCTTGATGATGATCCACATCCACTTAAGGACTTTGAATATAAAATTCTCAGCTCACTGCCTGCGGCTCAAGCAGCTAAGGCATCAGCCACATACACCTGAGATGGCGGGCTTGAATCTAGCCCAAGCCTGCCAAACAACAATGACGGCTGCAACCAAAAAATAGCTGGGCATTGTGGCAGGTGCCTGTGGTCCCAGCTACTTGGGAGACGGAGGCAAGAGAATCATCTGAGCCCAGGAGTTGGAGGTTGCTGTGAGCTGTGATGCCATAGTACTCTACCCAGGACAACAGCTTGAGGCTCTGTCTCAAAAAATAATAATAATAATAAATAAATAAATATAAAATTATCTTCGTTGTCATTTTCTTTCTTTCTTTTTTTTTTTTTGAGCAGCATCTCACTATGTTGCCCTAGGTAGAGTGCCATGGTGTCACAGCTCACAGAAACCTCAAACTCTTGGGCTCACGCAATTCTCTTGCCTCAGCCTCCCAAGAAACTGGGACTACAGGCACCCACCATGATACCCAGCTATTTTGTTATTGTTGTTATTGCCATTGTTGTTTAGCTGGCCCAGGCCAGGTTCAAACCCGCCAGCCTTAGTGTATGTGGCAGGTGCCCTACACACTGAGCTATGGGCACCGCCCCTTATAATTTTCTTAATAACATTTTCTCTCGCTTACATTATTGAAAGAATACAACACATAATACACATAGCATACAAAATACGTGTTAATCAACTATGTTATTGGTAAAGCTTCCAGTCAACAGTAGGCTATGAGTCGTTAAATTGTGGAGGGTGTCAAAAGTCATACATGGATTTTCAACTGAGTGGAGGTGGGGATGATCAGCTGTGCATGCCTGCTCAAAGTCTGTTCACCACAAAGGTACTTCTCTGATTATGTCATTCCCTGCTTAAAACTCTTTCATGACTTCCCACTGATCTAAGATAAAGATCACTATTTCCAGAAGGCCTCAGGCTCTGGGCACCTCTGCAGTCTCTTCTTCCACTACTAACTTGTGTTTCTCTGTCCAGATTTCTGTCTCGATTTCTGGATCTTGTATGCTCTATGGCACCCAAACACTTTGGAAACTGTTATTTCCTCTACCTGAAATGTCTTTCTCTGTTTCTTTTCCTAACTCCTATTTCAAATATCTTTTTTTTTTTTTTTTGAGACAAAGTCTCATTATGTCACCCTCGGTTGAGTGCCATTACGTCACAGCTCACAGCGTTGCATCACAGCTCACAGCAACCTCAGACTCTTGGGCTTAAGTGATTCTCTTGCCTCAGCCTCCCAAATAGCTGGGACTACAGGTGCCTGCCACAATGCCGCTATTTTTGTTTTGTTTTGTTTTAGCAGGCCCAGGCTGGGTTCAAACCCTTCAACCCTGGTGCATGTGGCCAGCCCCGTAACCACTATGCTATGGCAGCCAAGCCTTCAAATATCATCTTAAACTTTCTTTCCTGGAGTAAAACTAACCTGACACATTAGTCTCTGTTAGGTTCCTACAGATGCTCTCATAGCACTCTGTACTTATCCTCTCATAACCCACATTGAATTTATAATTCTTAGAAATGGAATATCTGGGCTGGGCGTGGTGGCTCACACCTGTAATCCTAATACTCTGGGAGGCCAAGGCAGGTGGACTGCCTGAGCCCATGGGTTTGAGACCAGCCTGAGCAAGAGCAAGACCTCATCTCTAAAAAAAAAAAAAAAAAATAGCTCAGCATTGTGGCAGGCACCTGTGGTCCCAGCTACTCAAGAGGCTGAAGCAAGGGAATCGTATGAGCCCAAGAGTTTGAGATTGCTGTGAGCTGTGACACCATAGCACTCTACTGAGGGTGACAAAGTGAGACTCTGTCTAAAAACAGCAACAACAAAGAAATGGAATGTCTGTTTTCCTTGCCAGAGCATAAGCCTTATTAGGGTAGAAATCATGTTTGTGTTATTGACTATCTAATATTCCTAGTGCCCAGCTTAGTATAGTACTTAGCACATAGTAAACACACAATAAATACTTGCTGATTGAACCTGGGCAGACACTGTAGCTGTTCAGAATATTTTTTTACTATCTTTAACTCTAGTAAAATCCTACATATCCTTCAAAAAATGCTAAACATCTCTGTCCAGTCTCACCTGCACATACACAACACCTGCCTGTTCTTGCTGCACAGACACCTGTTAATGCAGTGATTACATGGTCTAATACCTAGCTTCATGTCTCAGTCTCCACCAGACTGTAAACTCCCCAAGGGGTAAAACCATGTCTTGTTCACCTGTGTATCTCTAGTGCTTAGGAAAGTACCTGACATCGATAGTAGTTTTCCATCAATGTTTATGGGCAATATTGAACATGAGACTGTTCTCTAAGATTATGCTAAAAAGTTTTTCTTTTAATATCAGATCTGGATCGCAATTCTAGCTCTGCTAATCATTAGCTGCATGATCTGACAAGTTGTTTAATGTCTTTGGGCCTCAGTTTTTGCACTAGCGAAAAAGGGCTAATAATACCTATTTGGAAATATTGCTATGAAAATTAAACAAAATGACATAGTACAACAATTATCACACATAGTGCCTGGCATGCAGTAGCCTTCTTTGTTTTCAACTTGATAGAAACGACCAGGACAAAACAAATACAAAAATAAGTCACAGCAATCAAGGGAGACTGAGATGGAGTGAGTCATTCCTTTTAATCATATGCCCAGGAAGATCAACAATGAAG
Organism: Galagoides demidoff; assembly: GCA_963574575.1. Lineage (NCBI taxonomy): Eukaryota > Metazoa > Chordata > Mammalia > Primates > Galagidae > Galagoides > Galagoides demidoff. The sequence continues at coordinate 3,275 of CAUYQV010101816.1, forward strand.
AAACAAAATAAGCAGAATAAACTCTACTGGTGGCATCTCCCTCAGCACACACAGCTTGGTGAGAATTCACTCCAGAAACCTCTTGGCTAATGGCCACATCCGGCTCCCCAGCCCCGTAGGTCAGATCTTAATCTGCAGTACTAGGGATGGTTAATTTACACTGGAGTAGAAACTACCTAAAGAACATGTTTACAGGCAGGAGATGGAGAAGGAGAAGAACTTGACTGCAGCCACAGGAATCAACTGTTTTGCAATCTGGCAGAAAGCACTGCAGAACCCTTGGTGGAGACTAATACCCACCCACACAACTGCTCTTACCTGTGGCCCAAAACCAGCGTGGACTACAGCAGCTTTCCACCGGTACCAAAACAATGGTCAGGCCTACATGCAGTGAAGATGTCTAAGGTCAAATGACCCATATACATACAGCAGCACCAACTGAGATGACACCAAGCAGCTTACACATACACTTCTCAGCCTATGCGCACTGCTCACAAGCATCAGCGTCATTCCTCGTGTATGCTGAACCTCAGAGCAGATTCGGTGGTTTCTTCCCTCCTTATTCGGGACATGCTTACCTCTGCAGAGCCGCTGGTAGTCAGGTCCCCTAGTTCCTTGGGGTCGTTCTCTTTAGAATGCTGTGTTGTTGCTATCGCTGCATGTGTTTCTTCGGGGGGACTACCTCTCTTCTGGAGTTTCCTGATTACGTTCCTCTGCCCACTGGAAGACACAGCAGGTCTGAGTGGAGTGCTCGACGGGCTCTGCCCCCTCCAAAATGCCCTGCTCCAACCTGACCCCAGAAGATGTGGTACGCCATCTTCAGGAGGAAAGCCCAAAACATCTGCAGTTGGGAACTTTCTGAGAAACACCAGCACAGAATTGGCAGAGTCTGTCCTAAAAGCACGGCAGCTCTGGGGCCTGCTACAGTCCGCCTGAATGCACATCCCTTCTAGCCACCAGAAGGCATGGCAGGCGGAGTCCTGGCAGCAGGCAGTCCAGCATGACTGGAGAGAGGGCGTTCCTTCAAGAAGCCGGAGGTGAGTGTCTCCCCCAGATCTCAGGCCAACTCCAAATTGTGACTTCCCCTGCGGGCACCTGCTCTCACTGGCATCTAAAAACAAAGAATGAAAACGTTTTTCAGAGGAAATTAAAACAAAAGACTGCTGCTTCATAAAGAGCCCTGAACACCAATGTCTGAGGGCGAGAGAGCTATCTAGGGAGTTGAACAGAGCAAAAAGACAGTGTTTTTTGGACCAGGATATTTTAGCTTATAGAAGTTACTGCTACATATCCATCAGTGGTTCCCCTTCTCAGTGAGTTCCTATTATGCAGAACCTTTCCATATAATTCCAATTCATAAAACAGAAATTTCATGAACTGGAATTGCAATTTTTTAAAAGGAGGTATTCTGATAGAAGACTATAAGGGTGGGGGGAGTAGAGTCTCAACACTCAACTGCTCACTCACTTCTAAGGCATTTATTTCTCAGGGACAATGTGAGGACTAGAGGGCTGTGGGACCACAAGAGGTAGCTGGATAAGCTGGAATATTCCCCCCACTGAACTGGCAGCAACCAGACTGAGTACTCGTAACCTCATTCAGATTATAGGTACATCCATTTTTTTTAAAAAAAGATGGGGGGAGTCTCACTATCTTGTCCAGGCTGGTCTTGAACTTTTGGCCTCCAATGATCCTCCTGCCTCAACCTCCCAAAGTGCTGGGATTATAGGCATAAGCCACTAAGCCTGGCCTATTTTCTATATAATGATTTGCAAAAGTCAGGTGGTTTTGCATATAGCAGTTATCAGCCAGAGTAGTAGTTAAGATTACCAAAAATTCTCATGATGAGTAGATTCTGCTATAAGGAACTTCCTAACAATAAGTCATGCCATGACAAGAAATAATGGAACAGAAGTACAACAATGACTTACTGTGGGTAACCTAGATAAGATGGTCCAATATTCCAGCTCATGTTGCTTGTGGATAACTAAGCTGTTGAATTATCTCAGGCACAGCACTAATTTTCCTAAAATATTATATCACCATTGTTTTCTTAGCTGAAGTCAAAACATGTTTTCAATGAAAGTTGTTATATGGCTGGCCAGAAGGTCATGAGCTATCTCACTCAATTATTCACAGTTGGTTACAGATTGAACTCCGTGTTCCATTCTCCCCTCACCACCCCTCTACTGCATTTGACTGCCCTTTTTTTTGAGACAGAGTCTCATTATGTCACCCTCAGTAGAGTGCCATGGCATCACTGCTCACAGCAACCTCAAACTCTTGAACTTAAGTGATTCTCTTGCCTCAGCCTCCTGAGTAGCTGGGACTACAGGCGCCCACTACAACACCTGACTATTTTTTTGTTGCAGTTGTCATTGTTGTTTAGCAGGCCTGGGCCGGGTTTGAACCCACCAGCCTCAGTGTATGTGGCCAGTACCCTAACCACTGAGAAACAGGTGCCAAGCCACTTGACCGGTCTTAAAAAAAGCAAAAAGAGGCCTGGCACCTGTAGCACAATGGGTATGGTGCCAGCCATATACAATGAGGCTTGTAGGTTTGAGCCCCGCTCCGGCCTGCTAAACAACAAGGACAACTGCAACCAAAAAATTGCTAGGTGTTGTGGCGGGCACCTGCAGTCCTAGCTACTCAGGAGGCTGAGGCAAAAGAATCGCTTAAACCCAAGAGTTTGAGGTCACTGTGAGCTGTGATGCCACGGCACTCTACCGAGGGCGACATAGTAAGATTCTGCCTCAAAAAAAAAAGGAAGGGAAGGGGAAGGGAAGGGAAGGAGAAAGGAAGGGAGAAAGAAAGTTGTTACACAGTTCATCTTTAGGACTTAGTTATACAGATGTCTATAACCACCTGTTGTCAGGGTTATATAGAAATAGAACCAGGGTGAAGCAAGAAAGATGCTTCAGGAATAAAATCTAAGGAGGTGCTCACTCTCAGAGTCACTGGAGTGCAGGGTTGGCTCACACAACCTTGAGAGCGAGTCCCTCTTTAAATTATGTGCTCTGGGTGCCTCTCTTTCCTCACCCTAGTCCTGGTCCTGGGTTATAACATAAAGTACATATTAGAATTACACAGAGAAAACGTGCAATAGAATCAGAACACAGGAGAAATGAGTAACCATGTCTGCAGGTACATGTAACTGAAAAAAGGGCTCTGACTGACTAAAGCAACAACCTGAAAATCAGTCAAAGCCAGCCTGGCTCCCATAAAATATTTTTTAAATGTCCTACAGACTAATGTGAACACTAATAAACTAGGAGATAAAAGGAACATAAAGGCAGTTAGGAACACTCTGGAAGCAAGCGTTGATTGATACTAGTCTAACATCAGACAAGGCAATTTTGAAGGCCAGAAAAAACAGAACTACTTTAAGAAAAGATAAACAGCCTGGGTGCCTTGGCAGCTGGGCCTATAATCCTAGCACTCTGGGAGGCCAAGAAAGACAATGGCTTAACTATGCGAAGCCAGAGCCCAAGACCCCATCTCTACTAAAAATATAAAAGTTATCTGGGCGTGGTAGCACACTCAAGTCCCAGCTACCTGGTAGGCTGAGGCAAGAGGATTATCTTGAGCCGAGGAATTTGAGGTTGCTATGAGCTAAGCTGATGCCATGGCACACTAGCCTAGGCACCACAGCAAGACTCTATCTCAAAAATAAACAAAAAAACAAATAGCACCCCTCATTTTCTTATCCATCTTCCTCCATAGCCACTGAGAGTATGAATTTTGGTAACAGCTGAGTATAGAGACTGTTGAAATCAATAAAGTGTTATGCCAGTAATAACTATCAGTTACCTTTATAGCAACTATCCCTCACTCTTCTCATAACAATTCTCTCACATTTAACATGATAAGGAAGTCAACAAAGGTGAAAATAACTTGCACTTTTCTGTAGGCCATTATTTTATTTTATTTTTAAAAATGTACTGAGACTTCCAATTCTGCCCTTGAAGGAGAAACTGCTATAGGAGTTGTCCTCCCACCATGAACAACTAAAAACTAGACAAAACATATAAAGCAACTGTTTTTAGACACTGGACAACAGGCAGTGCGGGACTGTGATCACTGGGAGGAAGGAAAGAAGCCTGGTGAGCCCTACCATGGCTTCCTGCAGGGGGCACACTCCAGATTGTGGCACAGCCAGGAGAAGTCAAGCAGAACAGAGCAGTAGCTGAATCAAGCAGAGTTGGAGGTGGCTGTCAAGGCTAGAATTTTTTTTTTTTTTTTTTGAGGCAGTCTCAACTCTGTCGCACTTGGTAGAGTGTTGTGGCATCATAGCTCACAGCAATCTCAAATTCCAGGGCTCAAGTGATCCTATTGCTTCAGCCTCCCAAGTAGTTTGCACTACAAGTGCCTGCTACGTCTGGTTACTTTTTCTATTTTTAGTAGAGACGGGGTCTCACTCTTGCTTAGGCTGGTCTTGAACCCGTGAGCTCAGGCAATCCACTTGCCTCCGCCTCCCAGAGTGCTAGGATTACAGGTGTGAGCCTGTAATCCTAGCCTGGCCATGGTCAGAATTTTTGCACAAAGTACCAGAAAGAGCTAAACAGAGAAAGAGCTCCAGAAATCTGGATAGTGGTAACCTTTAGTTTGGGCTAAATACCAACTTACGGAAGTGTAAGTTGAAACTGCATCAGGGAAATTAGAAAACATTTTGAACTTAATGAAAATAAAAAGTATCCTGGGCACCTCTCCCTTGTGAGAGAGAACGTGGAGGATGCTTCTGTATTAGTGAAACAGCTGAAGGATCTAAAGGCCTGTCAATATGAAAATAGTGACTGTGTAATATCATGTACCATTTGAAAAGAATGAAGTAGAACTTTATATATTGCCAAGAAATATCCCTCCCCAAGATATTTTAGTCAAATTAAAAAAGCAAGTTGCAGAAAATCTATACATTACAGTCTTATTACTATTACTAACAATGAAGCTATTTTTGTATGTCCACATATATTATCTGCATTTAGAGAGATTTAGAAAAATAAAGGACAGACTTTTGCAGTTAAAAAAAAACACACACACAAAAAGATCTATGTTTACATCATAAAAGCCTAGGGGAAAAAAGGGTAAATTAAACTCTAAAATTAGTAGAGAAAGTAAATAATAAAGATAAGAGTAGTCAAGAAAATGAAAAAAAAAGAGAGAGAGAGAGAGAAATCAATGAAACTAAAATCCGGTTGCTCATAAAATCAAGTCAGATCTGATAAAGCTCTATTTATTCTGATCACAGAAAAAAAGAGGACAGTCACAAATTATGACCACAGCAGCTGGCATCTGTAATCCTAGAACTCAGAAGTTCAAGTCCAGCCTAAGCAAAAGCAAACCTCTGTCTCTACTAAAAATAGAAAAAAAAAAATAGTCGGGTCTTGTGGCAGGTGCCTGTAGTCCCAGCTACTTGGGAGGCTGAGGGAGGAGGATTGCTTGAACCCAGAAGTTTGAGGTTGCTGTGAGCTAGACTGATGCCACAGCACTCTAGCCTAGACAACAGAACGAGACTCTGTCTCCAAAATTAAAAAAAAAAAATCTTACAAGAAAAAAGAATGAAAGAAGGGATATCACTACAGATTCAATAAACCAGGGACCACAAACTATGGCACAGGGGCCAACTTGGGCTGCTATCTACTTTTATAAATAAAGTTTCATTGGAACAGAGTCATGCTCCTTTATATATGTTTTGTCTGTGGCTGTGTTGCTCTATGATACCAGAGGTTAAGTTGTAACAGAGACCATAAAGCCTATTAAGCCTAAAATATCTTTAAGAAAAAGTTTGCCAGCCTCTGATGGAAGATAATGTACCTTCTTTTGACTTACTGTTTACCATAAAGTAAAGCATACATTTAGACATTAACTTACAGATGATTGATAAGTTGCAAATGATTTTGATTTTTTTTATTATATTATAGCTGTCTGTGTATATTATTGCATTTATGGGGTAGAGACAGAGTCTTACTATGTTGCCCTCAGTAGAGCACTGTGGCATCACAGCTCACAGCAACGTCTAACTCTTGGGCTTAAGCAATTCACTTGCCTCAGCCTCCCAAGTAGCTGGGACTATAGGCACCTGCCACAATGCCTGCTATTTTTTGGTTGTAGTTGTCATTGTTGTTTAGCAGCCCTGGGCTGGATTCGAACCTGCCAGCTCTGGTGTACACGGCTAGCACCCAAGCCGCTGAGCTACAGGCACTAAGCCATGATTTTGATTTTTTAAGATATAAATTATTTCCATCCAATATAAAAGATAATTTCCAAGGTTTTGCTTTCATTGTCCTATAAGTTATTAATATGTTTCGTATCTAACTTATAAACTTATTTCATCATCCTTTTCCTGACTAACCACATAAGTTTGCATTTTGTGTTTTTCAAAAACAGTTTTACTGCCCACTGGTTCCTTTATTCATGAGTTAAATAAATCTCTGACACAAGCTCCCTTTATATTTGTTAGAGCTATGTCTAGCTTTTTGCAATTTACTCAGAAACACACCAGAGGCTTACATTCACTTAGGCTATAAACCATAAGAGAATCACCAAATTTCAGGGAAAGAAGATTTTAAAAATACAGTTAGTTCAATTTCCTTCTGGGGCTAAAATCCTCTCTAAAACAACAAGTATTTTCTAGTCTTTGTAATTACTTTCTGCAATTAAGACTTTATTTATTTATTTATTTAATTTATTTATTTATTTATTTATTTATTTTTGAGATGGAGTCTTACTCTGTTGCCCTAGGCTAGAGTGCCCTAGCATCAGCCTAGGTCACAGCAACCTCAACTTCTGGGCTCAAGTGATCCTCTTGCCTCAGCCTCCCGAGTAACTGGGAATACAGGCATCCACCACAACATCCAGCTAGTTTTTCTTTTTCTTTTTTTCTTTTTTTTTTTGAGACGGAGCCTCAAGCTATCCCCCTGGGTAGAGTGCCATGGCATCACAGCTCATAGCAACCTCCAACTCCTGGGCTCAAGCGAGTCTCCTGCCTCCGCCTCCCAAGTAGCTGGGACCACAGG
>CAUYQV010101823.1:0-28293 GCA_963574575.1 Galagoides demidoff
AATGTATCATCTGAGAAAATATAAAAAGATATGCAACAAGTTATTACAGTGTTTATTTTCAGGTGATTTTGCTTATGAATGTGTCCAACAAGGGAAACTGATCTGTAATTACTAAATAAAATAATTTTTTATACAATAAAATTATTAAATTATTTTAAGAAATGATTTGGAGGGGTGGTGCCTGTGGCTCAAAGGAGTAGGGCACTGACCCCATATACTGGAGGTGGCAGGTTCAAACCCAGCCCAGGCCAAAAATTTCAAAAAACAAAAGAAAAAAGAAAAGAAATGATTTTGATCATCTCAAAATTAGCAAAATTGAAGTAACTAAAATATTTCATGTTAAGAATTGCTCATCTAAAAAAAAAAGAAGAATTGCTGATCTCAGTACTTTGGTAGGTGAAGACAGGAGGATCACTTGAGGCCAGGAGTTCAAAAACAACCTAAGTAAACTGAGTAAAGGAGCTCAAAACTATCCATGTACAGCTATGGATAGTCTCAGCTACTTGGGAGACTAAGGCAGGAGGATCATTCTGGCCCCAGAGTTTGAGGTTCAGTTAGCTGTGATGTTACTGCACCTTAGCCTGGCAAAAGAATAAAACCTTGTGTAGGAAAAAAAATAATTATTACTGTGATATTAGATATTCTCAAAATTAAAAATAAATCTTTTAAAGATTTGAATGGATTGAATAATATCTCCATGAAAAGACATATGCTCCAACCCCAACCTTCAGTGTGATGGTATTTGAAGGTGAGGAATTTGGGAGGGAATTAAGTTAAGATGAGGTCATGAGAGTAGATTTTCAATGAAGAAATTAGTGCCCTTAAAAGAAAAGGGAAAGACCAGAGCTTTCTGTCTTTACCATGTGAGGATAAAGCCAGAAGTCAAGCATCACCAAGCCAGGGACAAAAATTGTTGAGTTCTTGACCTTGGACTTCCCAGCCACCAGAACTCTGACAAATAAATGCTTGGTATTTAAGCCATAGAGTGGGTGGTATTTTTATAGCGATTTGAGTGCAAGCAGCATTCATTGGAAATTCATAATATTTATTGAAAGTGAAAATATGCTTATAGGAACCTTTATACTAACAATGCATTTTCAAATGTGCTACAGTTTTTTCTGTCCTTTATTATATAATTTTCAGAGCATGCAAGTTGTAAGACATACTCTCTTTCCCGTGCCAAAAAAGAAATCAATACCAATGGAGTGAGTGCAAGCCCAGATGATAGGAATAATTTTCCTGTATGATTTTAAATTGTAAAGTAACTAATACTGGAGAGTGTAAAATCATTCACAAAACTTCACCTGTTCCAACACCTACATCAGTTATTTTGTAAAACTGTTCTAAAATAAGACTTCTTTCTTTTACGGCGGATAAGGAAAAGTATGTAGGGTTTTTTGTTGGGGGGGGGGAATTCAAATAGTTGAACAAAAACAAAGTGTGAATAAGAAATGTGAATTTCCTGTTCCATTTTTGATGAGTAGGTAATAAAATATTTTAGCAATGTCTAAGAAAGAGAAGGTCATTTGGAGATAATGAATTTATGGCTATGAGGGCATCCTGGGTTAAAGATTAATGCTCTACATGCATGGCCCTTGGGAAGCCTAATGGTATATTGTATTGTTTGGTATCACTCTATTACAGGTATTCAACATTTTGGCTTCTCTGGACCACATTGGAAGAAGAAGAGTTGTCTTGGGTCACACACATCAAATCCACAAACTCTAATGGAAGCTGATGAGAAAAAAAAAAAAAAGTACATGCATAATTTTGTGATGTCATGATTCTGCCACCACAGATAAGGAAAGATGTCCTCATCTAACAATCCTAATTATGGCTTTGTCAGAGAGTCTTTTGAAATTGTCAAAGGGATCCCAAGTTTGTGATCACTACTATAGAAATGTACACATATAAGTTATAAAATGCCTTTTGGGATATTTTTGTCATAAAAGTAAAAGAAAAGTGGGCAACATTAAGCTAGTCTAATATGTAATGCTGTGTTTGACAATCAATGCACCAATATCTGGTTTGATGGAACTGGTTGCAGTTCTCAGTGACTTCTACAGTGATAATAAGATATTTTGGTTCTAATTGTACTTTTAATGGGCTTCATTTTTGAAGATAGTTATTTGCAGATGTAGACACTGCCAAAAAGCGATGATACAGATCAGGTATGACAGACAGCAAAGCAAGGGATATTTTTCTTTGGAAGACAAGACCTATGAAAGTCCAGTTTAAGGAATGATTATTTCTCCTTTAAGTTCCATGTCAGATTGCAGCTCTATGCATTCTATTTGAAAATTGGCAGGTAACATATAAATGAAAATGGAAACATGAATGCACCAAAAATTGATTATTTTCCTTAAATATTGAAATCTGTTTTCAAATTCTTGTATCAAATTGAAAAGCAAGGTTGTACCTTTTTCACTGTTTACAGGATTGTCTTCAGACATGCTAAAATGCATAAAACTGTTTGCCATAATGTGAGCTTGCCGTAATTTTAGTTTCATTGGAACACTGTTACATTGTATTGATACGTGAGTTTTCACCTTAAAGATGCATGTTTAATTCATTTAAGAGAATGGTTTAAATGCTCTAAAAATGCTAAATCTGTAAGCAGATTTTCATTGTCAACTTCTGGTACAAATTTGGTTTTTGATATCATAAATGTCTTGATAGCATGTCACAAATCATTAAATCTTTTCCACTTTGGCCTTGACTTAGCCATTGTACTTCTGAAAAGTATGTTGCCTTAGTCAATATCAATACTTCTAAGGAATTCTGGAATTGGCAATTATTCAATCCACTGACTCTGATGAAATTCAGTCTTGATGAACATTTGCCCGACGGTGTCCATTTTGAAAGCTTTTGTGTATAAATTTTCTTGATACTTCATCAAACTGGAGTTTTTGAGAGGCAATTGAATAATCTTCTATTAATTTACAAGTTCCTGTCTTTTACCTACCATCCATAACTATACCAGATATGTTACGTTGTCAATGGGCAAATAAAATTGATTCAACTTTTTTTTTACTGCTTCATATACATCTCAAATGCAGTCATGTCTTTCAACAGCACTAAAGAAGCCATTTCTCCAGGGATATTATATTCATGATCAACACCTCTGATAAAAATGGCAAGTTGAGTCATAAGTAGCCTCAGTGCTGTCATCCATCAAGAAAGTACAAAATTTTAAATTAGCACTTTCTTCTTCCAGTTTCTTCAGTTTGCCTGGCTATAGTCTAGTGAGACAAGCTAATTTTAGACATATCTGCCTTTTTCCAGGACAAATTGTATCTCCCATGCTTTCCATACATTGCTTAATAAACTCACTGTCAAGAGATGGTTTTGATTTTTTTGGCCAGATAATTTGCTTTTACAATGGAATCTGAGTCATTAACTTAAAAAAAAAATTAAGAAGACAGACTTTTTTCAGTTGACTATTTTGTCCTTATGACCCAGTCCTTCATATGGATTGAATTTGGCAGCATGCTATTGCATATAATACCTTTCCAATTTATAGTCTTTGAAAACTTACACAAGTTGTCTATAAATTTAGAAGAACCTTACTGTTTGCTGCCACAAAAGAAAGGGTAGTCATCTATCTACTTTTCATTGAACAGCTTTCCTTCATTTATAAATTTTTCGGGGAGGGGGTTCCTTCTTTTTGAGACATTGTAGAAGCCATTCTGGGATTTAAAATAATAATAGATAAGGGGCTATATTTCACTGTTATTATGAAAATTAATTGACAAGAAAATAGAAAACAAGGTTTGGGCCCTGCCATACCTTGGTTGCCAATGCAGGGTGAGGCAGAGGGCTGATTTTAAAGCACAGCATTGATGTGTGAAGCACTGTGGAAAAATCCTTAATAATCAAATAAGAATACTCACTTCTATATAACATTAAACACTTAATGTTGCAATGGTAGTTTAAAATGTTATTAAAATCGCAGCTTCACCAAGTCACTATAAGCACATGTAATGTCTGATGGTGTCAATTCAACCATCTGTCCTTGGAAGACACCACACTGGAAGCCACACACCGGCATAAAACAGAAGCCATGCAGTGGTGCAAACAGTGAGAGTGTGCATGTGTTTATTGTACATGACATTGGGACACAATGTTGTCATCTTCAGTGTTCATGCTCAAGAACTATTCAATCCGTTCCCACAAAACAAATAACAAAAAAATCTCATGTTTCAAGTCTACATTTTGTGGTAGGCCACACTCACAGCCATTCTAGACCACATGAGGCCTATATGTCAAGGGTTAGACACTCAGATTCTCATGATATTTAAGAAACTTAACACAAAGTAGTTTCTCTATATAGGTATATATAAAGTTTTTCAGATTTATTTCTAATACCTGCTCTCTAAGTACATTGGAATTAGATTAGGGAATCCAGTTGGACACTTTCAGATTTGAAATGGCATATAAAAATTCTATAGAAAATTAGACAATAATTTAAAATAACTACATAAAATGTATTCAGTTTTACATTTAACATAAATTCTGAAAATTTTTTCCGTTTCATTATCTAATAGAAAAGTTTTGTCTTTGTTCTAATAGAAAAGAATTATGTTTGTTTTGAATAATATATAAGAAATTAGTAAGCATTGTGATATGAATAAAACAAACCAATGCTATTAATAGATAATAAAATTCCATAAAGTGCCCAGAGAATCAAAATAAAAAGTACTGTCACATTAAAAATAAGAAGGCACAATTATGTGGACGGTCAAAAGATCAATTAAAGATGATGTCGTTCCCACGTACTTGTATACATGTACACCAGAAATTACTGGGGTTTTATTTTTTTAAAAGGAAAAACATTCATATCAATAAAAATGACTACAACAAAAAATAAAATTTGATTAAGTAATAAAGAGGTCTTATCTCTTGGTTCAGAGGACAACATTGCATAAATATCTATACTCAATATTTATCTGTAAATTCAACCTAGCCTAAGCAAAATAGCAACAAGATTATTCAAAAACCTTGGCAAGCAAATTTAAAAGTTCGTACAGAAAAGTAAATATTTAAAAGGAATCCAGAATAATGTGTTTATAGATTTTACTCTTAGCTTGTCTAAGTAGATAAAATGATACCTTAATTTATAGTGCAAACTCTGTATTTAATCATCTTATCCATGAATCATTTCACACTATTTTGTATTTTCAGTAACTATGGATTATATGTAAATGATACTGACATTAGTAATAATAAATTATACCGATAAGGATATTAAGTGATTATATAAAATGAATTATACATATAAAGTGTATTGCATACAGAGACAACACTGACATACTTCACTTCTTAAAACTTTGCCTTGAATCTCACCAATAAGTGAAAACTTTGTAGATATTATTTCATGCAATTTAAATTAATATTTGTCTATGACTATGGCTTCTATATCTTTATTTTCTATTTTGAAAGACAATGACCACCTATATTCCTTTAAAATTCAAAACAAGCTAATTTAATATCTTATTACTATATATATTGTGGGTAGATTTTTTGTTTTTGTTTTTTATTTTGAGACAGAGCCTCAAGCTGTCGCCCTGGGTAGAGTGCCGTAGCATCACAGCTCACAGCAACCTCCAACTCCTGGGTTTATGCGATTCTCTTGCCTCAGGCTCCCAAGTAGCTGGGACTACAGGTGCCCACCACAATGCCTGGCTATTTTTTGGTGGTAGTTGTCATTGTTGCTTGGCAGGCCCAGGTTGGATTTGAACCCACCAGCTTCGGTGTATGTGACTGGCTCCTTAGCCTCTTGAGCCACAGGAGCCAGGCCTCGCTGGTAGATTTTAACCGAACAAAAGTCTTGCTTCTGTCTACTGTTGTTTCTTTCACCTTGACTTTATTTCTGTCAGTTTAAATCTCGTAGTGGCATAACATTAATTACTTAAATTAGTTGTGCATCTCCAATGCTGTTTGGAGTCAGTGAACAGCGGCCTTTTACCTTTTGATGGTGCACACAATTTTGTACCTATTCTATACTAGAATCACCTTGTGTTAATTTTCTTGGAAATACTAACTAGCTATTAGTATTGGATAAATTCTAACAAGATATTAGAAACCAGGTACAAAATGGCCCTGCCACATGTCCTGTCTCTGGCCCTGAACTGTCCCTTTCAGTGGAAGTTTCTCACCATTCCACTGCCATCCTCAGGCTCTTTTCTACTCTGAGTGACAATTGTTCCTTTCTATTCTACAGAAGAGTGCATATGGTTATAGTGTTCACACGTATGTAATAATGTCACTGTGAGGTGCTGACCCCAATGTTTCTTGAACCTTCAGTGAAGAACGTCTGGAAAGAAAGCAGCATAGTATAGCCCAGTTCACCCCTTCTGGACGGTTTATGTTCAGAAAGTATAACATATACACATTGTTGAAAATGAGAATTAAACTATAAAAATAAAAAATAACTTTTATTTTTCAACATAAGATCCATAAAGCTTTGCAGTTTTTAAAGCAAAGGTATTAGCCATTTAGTCCATCCCTGAAGAACTGAAGATCCTAGAAATTTAACCATGTCAAAGTCGCTTCTCTTACATTATGAACTGATGGAAAATGAGTGTCCTTCCAACTGTTTTTTCAAATTGGAACACGAATAGAGTCAGTAGGAGCCAAATCACTTATTTAAAGTGGATGCCCAATGGTTTCCTGTGGAAACGCTCTCCAAATTGGCATGTTGGATAAGAGGAATGAGCAGGGGGACTGTTGTGGTGGAGAAAGGCTTCCTACTGGAGCCTTCCAGGTGTTTTTATGCTAATTCTTGAGTCAATGTTCTTGAAACTCCCTCTTAATAAGCAGATGCTGTCATCCTTTGGCCCTCCAGAAAGTAAACAAACAAAATGCCTCGAGTATCTTATAAAAAAAAAAATTTTTTTTTTTGCTGTAACTTTTGCTCTCGACTTCTCCATTTTTGCTTTGAATGAACCTCTTCTACATCTTGGTAGTTTTGAATGGGCTCTGCCTTCAGAATCATACTGGCAAAGCCATGTTTCATCTTCTTTTATGTTGCTGCCTCGAAGACATTCTTCAGCATCTGGATATCATGGGTTTAAATCTTCCACTGAAATGTCTGCTCTAGTCCTCAGCTAATCTGGATTCAATGGTTCGGTTTTGACACCTGTCAAGTAGAAAGTTTGCCCAACTTTGATACTGCAGTCAGAAATGTGTGAGCTGAATCAGTTGAGATGTGTGTGGTGTTGACTATTTTTTGTGCTGTTATTCATTGATCCTCTTCTATTAGGGAAGTAACAAAATAAAATTTTTCCTTGCAAATTGATATACACGATCTGACTCTGTGGGATCCCTATCCATCTCATCTCATTCCTTCTTAAAACAAGATATGCCAGTTTAAGCTGCTGACTTCTTGGGAGCAATGTCTCCATAAATGTTTCATTTACCACTGTTTCACCCAAATTTCACCATACTTTTTTTGTTTATTTTTGCTTAAATATTAGTAAAATTTATGTTGCTCTGATGAGAGACTTTTTCAAACTGATGACTATCTTTCTTAGTGCCTCAAAGTAGATCCAGTTCAGGCTGTTGTAGCTAATTAGCATGTCAAATCTTTTTTAAATCCATTCATAGCTTTTTGACAATACTCATTTTTTTCATAAACTTTCTTCATACTATCATTTAAAAATAAACCAAATTTCAGGAAAAAAAAACACAAGCAAAATGATGTAATTTATTTCCTGACTTACTGTTATCATTTTCAAAATTTAAGTGTCAATGAAACTACTGTTACTTTCCTAAAACTTATGTAATATATTATGGACATCCAGAGAACTAGCTCAATGGGCTTCTTCTGTTGTCTCTTTCAGAATCACCAAAATTAGCAATTATGTTAGGTGTACTTTATTACAACCTATCTATGATGTCTAACTAATTTTGAATTTCATATAAGCAACAAATAATTTCTTTGCATAAATTTCCAGTATAATAGTTATAAGAATGTATCACTGCTATTATAACCAACCCCATAAGTGGGAATTTACCTATCATAAAAAATTATCCCTTGCTTATTTGAAATTAAATATATCAGTTGAAATATAGGTTAATTATTTGGACTGGAGGAATCATTTCACAATGTGCATATACATATATATCAAAACATCACATCATATGCTTTTAATATATGCAATGTTTGTCAATCATAACACAATAAAAATAATCATATAAATACATTTAATTGGATATCCTCTTTTAGTTTGATGAATCTGACAGTCTAACTACTAATCCAGCTGGTACCTCTAGTAGCAGGACAGGCTGATGTGTATTGCTAGCTTAACATGTGAATATACTCTTTTAAGTATTTTGCATACATTATTCCAATCTTTGCCCCATGAGGTCAATGAGGTAACACTATTATTATGTCCACATTGCCAATTAGGAAATTAAAAGAGAGAAGTTACAAAAGTTTCTAGAGGCTCCTAAAATAAGGGAGTGGAGAGGCTAGTTTCAAAGCTACTTATTTTAAATTCACATTACTACAATCTAAGGTTTATTGCTTATAAAATTTTTTTCCACTTCATATATAAAGTACAGCACTCCGTACTATAAAATATCCTCTATTCAAGTGTGAGTAAATTCACAATTATGAGACAGATTCTGTGGGCCAGGGGACTTTAACTGGCTGCCAATACGGAGAAGGGAATTTGATAGAGAAACGGAAGAGGATTCAGTAGCTTGTGTGATTTATAGCACAGAGAGAGAGTTGTCTCATTTCCATCGAGAGGAAAGCTTATTTCCAAAAAGTTTTTGATCGCATATATTTTTTCTTGACCTATGGACATTTCTAACACAAAAAAACAAGTGTATATCACTTCTGTTACAACCATCCATGCTTTGGATCAAGAGCCAGCATATTTCAAGAGAGAAAAATATTAATATGAAACCTCAATTTCAAAATAATTTTGTTGTGTATTTGTGGTATAATTTTCTGGATTTTCCAATCACTTTTCCATGTGAAACCTGAATATTAATGGGCAAAACAAGCCCCATTGGGTTTTTTAACTAATTCTGATGAATGTGCACTCTAAATCAGGTTGTTTGGACCAAACAGGTGGAGTGACACATTGGTCCAGGTTATAACTCCAAGAGAAGTAATTAACACAAGCATATGGAATGAAAGTGCATAAACACGACAGTATATCAAATCCTCCCAAGTATTTTATGGAGCATATATTGGCGTCCCCTCATGCTATCTCCATAGTTCTGTACTTCAAGTCTCATTGTGTTTTCTGAATTCTTTTTTTTTTCCTACCTGCATTTACTCTAGTGACAGCTGTTCCTTGTTGATCTTATTTTGGCTTCGGCCTCTGGATTGGCTCCTGGTACACGGTCATACTTCCTTGGTTTTTAGGAGGCTTAATTCCTGCTCTCTGGCATCAGCCTCTGCATTCATTCAGATCCTGCCATAGGTTCCCAGCAGGGCTTCATTGTCCATCATTTCAAATCAGCTTACATCTCTTCAGACAAGCCATTCCAGTCAATTACCCAGTTATAGCCATGGAATCTACCCCTGTTTGGCCCCACGGATTACAGCCCATGGAAACCCTTCCTTAGTCAAAATCCATATTCAGAGTTCTGCTTTCTCACCACGACTGGATCTTTGCCCTAACAACAATCTGTATGACTGGGAGGTTAACGTTCTCTCTAGTGCCTGGCACTTCTGTGGAAAATAGTTAATATATGACATTATCTCAGATCAACAGATTGGAACATCTGAACTATTTATATCATATCCAATGTCATGGATTAAAGTGACTCCGACATCAGCAGTAACCCAAATTAATTCTTCATAGTCTTTGTACAATGGAAATTTACCCATGACTATCTCTTTTACATAACTCCTGTTCTCACACGCCTTAAAATAAAGACTGCCATTAGATCACCCTATCTTTAGCCTCCACTTATTTCCCAACTGATCGTACATCCATTTAAGCCTCAAGGAGCTCTATGTTTTCCTTCACCAATTCTTTCACTTTGCTTTTATCATTACTCTCTTTTTATTTCTTTCTCTCTTTTTAATATTTCTTATAATTTTTAAGCTCTGGTAGAAATATTTAAGTAGAAAAGTATCATCAAAATCAAAATGTATTTCTTTGTGTCAATTAAAAAATATTTAGCCTATTGAGACCATATTTTTAAGTCAAATGACATATTTTCTTATTTGGGGGCTTAGTAGTTTTGAGGGGAGAATATCAGGTTTTTTTGTTTGTTTTGTTAATGTTGCAGTTTATTGACACTGTTCACTGGTTATGTCTGCACTAGATGGGGAATAATCCAACAAGTTTGTTTCTTCAGTTGGTTCGTCATTTTGCTATATAGGCTATAATATATTCCATGTTTTTGTCCAAACTGCTTATTAACTGTCTATGTTTATATGTGGAGTTGACATTTTAGGCCATAATTGTTTAAACTGTCTGAACTGTTGCCCATTTTCTTTTTCACCATTTCCAATCAAACACATCATGAAGTTTACCATAGATTCTCCAGAAAGAGACATTTTCTGAAATATTGAGAATGACCTCTTCTTTGTATGGAGGTCCTGAATCACATAAACCAGATATTGCTGAAATCTGAGAGATGTGTAATTTCATTCTGCTCCCTTTGCCGTGAAATATAGAACCATTGGTGTCATGAAATCGAAGAAGGATAAAAATGAAGGTCTTTACTGATAGAAGCATGTGCAGTTTATATTAGATTAAGAGGGATGGAAACAGATCTGTAGCTTTTGAAGTACATGAAAAACTACAGTAGCACTGACGAGGCTGGCAGGTCAGGGCTGTAAATGGAAATAACTACTTTAGGGACAGACTGTTCAAGACCCATATTGAGAACCTGTGTGTCGCATATTTCCAGAAAATCAATTTATTTTCCGTAACTTGGGAGTGCTATGGTTTATGAAATATAGTTATAGTTCAACTGTCAGCACAAAGCAAAATTTCAAAGTGAGTTCACCAGTGTTGTTTTGCTCCTTTAGGAGAAAAACACACCAGATATTTTACCTCACTGTGCACTTTTCAGTTTTTCTACCGAAATGTACCCCCTAAGATATCTTAGGGGAAGTATTCATTGCTTACAAATTAAAATAATCTGAAGCCCTGTGTGAACTTATTCACATGATTGATAGGAGTCATAAGGGAATGCGTCAGGCTGAATAAAATATTATGACAAACTATGATAAAAGACATTTGTTATTTGTCACATGCTAATAAGTTGAAATATTACTGCCTATCGAACATAGCTACCTGCAGGTAACTTTGGGCTACATTAAATAAATAGTAAGTACCCTTTTATGAATTGATATTCGTTTACATCTAATTATAATCAATTTAGAGATATTCTGAAATGTTTCTTTAAGAATTTTTAATGTGTGGTGGTAATAGGCAACATTTCATAAGCCCTTTTAATTGTGATATTGAAGGAAAATCAGTTTTCATAATTATTTACACTATTTTTCTAATAAATGATTAAACAAATATCATTATATTATTAAATTAAATTGCCATTAATTAATCACTTTCTATCTAGCAAAATATATATTTTTATAAAATCATTTGAGTGTGTATAGAATGGTATGACTTGTGAAGTCTGTTTCAAACAGAATCCTCTTTCTTTTAATAATAGAACCAGGATTTATTTTACCCTTTGTTGTCTAAATAGTTTTCTTCCTCTAATCCAAGAACATTAGCTATAGTCTTTTACTGACTCCTAAGATCTAGTGGTCTTGGTTTTATCTCAGGAACAAGATATGACATATTAATTTATCTATGCTTTTGGACCTCTAAAGAAATGAAAGTATGAATTAGTATAAAGGAATGGTGCTGTGGAAAGACTTAAACATTTTGTGGCTCCCAGAGTTTAAATAATACTAATGTACTTAAGGTTTCTCTCCTGCTACAGGATTTCTTTATTCTCCAGTAAATAAGAGGCAGATTTTATCTGGAGATGCAGAGAGAGAATATCTTTGCAGAGTTAGTAACTGCCGATAGGCCTGCATTCAAAGCCTACAGCCTCATTCTGAAGCTGGTCTTGGCCAGAAATACAGTATTATATATTTCTAACCTACAGTTTCCACAGAATGTACATGCTTCTGCATAGGCCCTACTCCAAATGTGGAATAAAGCAAGTATCAATAAAACAAAATTAAGGATCTACTTTATGATTCAGGACTCTGATCCTATTTTCTGCTTTCAAGCACCATGCATAGAGGAATGGTCACCAATTCTTGAGGGAGTCCTTTAGGTACTTCGTATTTTCACATGCAATTTAAAAGCTATTTTTTAATGTGCAGAATAAAATAAAAAAAAAACTGAGATATTCATATCATTGCATTGACTGTATAGATTAATATAACAATTAATATATTTTCAAAATGGAGAATTTCTATCCATGTATTAGGTATTCCTTAATTTAGCTCAGTAATGTTTTCTATATATCACATAATATCACTATTTTTTTCTAAACATAAGAGAAGGAAACATTAGATCTAAATCACTCCCCCCAAAATCAACATTGTATCTACCACTGAAAGAAAGGAAGAACGTTTAGTTTATGAAAATAGTTTCAAGTTTCACATTTTTGGAATAGCTTAAAACTAAAACATTTTATCAATTAATTTTCTTAAAATATTTCTTAAAGTCCACAATCTAGAATATGAACTTATTACTGTAATAATTTAATGATGGGATTTATATAACTCCAAAAGTTCATCAAGATAAATTAAAACTTGCATTGGGTAAAATAGTAATAAAATTGCATATTTATAGATTAAAATTGTTGATAGGTTAAACACAGGAAACATTTTAGATTAGATATTTTCACTATAAAGTGAAGAAAATACTTTATGTTTCATATATATAGGCTCTATACAGAAAGATTTATTTTATCTATTTTCTAGAAAGACAAGGAATAGATAAAATACCAAACAGCAATCTAATGTAATATGTTTTTTTAAAAAAAATAGCAGCTAATTGACAATCAACAAATGTGGAACAACCTCGATGCTCACCAAACCAAGATTGGATTAATAAGCTCTGGTATATGTATACTATGGAATACTATTCAGTCATTAAAAAAGATGGAGTCTTTACATCTTTTGTATTACCTGGATAGAGTTGGAAAACATTCTTTTTAGTTAAGTATCTCAAGAAGGAAGAAGCAAGAGTCCAATATACTCAATTCTAATATGAAGCCAGTAGAAGATCTAATACATACCCAATAAGAGAAGAAATAATATCAATTCAAGGTGGGGGGCGGGTGAAGGGGGAAGCAGGGAGAGAGGATGAGGAAGGGTGGGGTTACAGAGTATGGCACACCTCTTGGGGGTGGGGCACAATTATAGGAAGGAATTTACCTAACAAATGCAAACAGTATAAGCTAATTCTTTATATCTTCAATAAATCTAAAATAATTTTAAAAAATGCCAGCTACAGAAGAAAACATACTTATTTAGTACCACATGGCTGTTAAATTTAAACTTCTCTATAAACCAAATTGGTGACACAGCAAAATATAAAGAATTTTTGATAAAACTAGTGAATTTAGGTCAAAAGTAAATGAGTAGGGATATTTGGTTTTGTTTTTCTTTTCCCTGTGTATGGAGAGGAGAGGAAAAGTTATTAAAACAATCACTGCTGACTCTCTCTGGTGCTTACAAAGATCAAATCCAAACTGCATTCATTGATATAACAAGAATCTAACTCCATTCTCACCATAGGGATAGGTAGCAGCATGCATAGCAGTGTAGAGTAAATTTACAAGATCCTTTAAGAGTAAATATACAAGAAAGGTAAACATAAAATTGTTATTCTAATTTAGAATAAAGAAAATCCACATAAGTTCCCACTCACCTCCAAATTCTATATCTATCTATATAGTCTCAACAATGTTGACACAAGAGCCAAAACAAAGTCACCAAAGCTGCATTAAACTAGGTCATATGGTCAAACTAGTACATATTAGCAAGAACCAAAATGAAAAGAACTAACCAGAAAATCAATTTAAAATTAAAAATAAAATAAAATAAAGATAGCATGCAAAATATTACCAAGGGAAAAATTGAGGGGAAAAATGAAATATCCCAGATACTTGGGAGGCTGAGGCAAGAGTATCAGTTAAGCCCAAGAGTTTGAGGTTGCTGTGAGCTGTGATAGCACAAAACTTTACTGAGGGTGACATAGTGATACTCTGTCTAAAAAAAAAAAAAAAAAAAATATATATATATATATATATATCCTATAAATGTTTTAGTTAAGAGAACATCTGAAGTAGAATATGAGCTTAATTTTAAAAAAGAAAATCTCAGTAATGAGATGTCATAATCTAGTTAGCTGAAAACAGAAATTAATGATTGGAGGTGAGGAGGAGAGTACCCAAATAATGCTCTTTGATAGTAACAAATGTATTTAGAATAACAATAAATAGACTAGACAACTGAAATTTCAAATAGTAGAAAAACTTTATAAAATTATAGTAAAGATAGAAGGAAATAAAATAAGATTAAAGCAATAATATAGAAGATAATGGAAGTATAGGATAGAAAATAAAAATTTAATTCCTTGTAGTAGAAAATATATAAAATATATCCAACAAATCCAATTAAAACAATGCTTGAAGGTACTAAAAGATAATATTGAAATTATGGTTGATCTGAAACTGCATTATCAAAAACAGTTATCATACTCTAGGGAAAAAATTAAAACAAGTTCAATGACATCCAACCATGTATTTCTTCAAGTGTTGAATTCGGATACAAATATGGAATTATTGATATCATAAATAATTTCAGATAAGAATGAAAATAATAGAAAAGTGGGCAATTATTGGCTTGAATAAATTTATCTTCCTTCCCTATCCATCAGGAATTAATTACTAATGCAGTCATTACATTAAGGAATGCCGCTAGGATCATATGCCAGTCATTAAATTAAGGAATGCCACCAGGAGCATACACAGGCTTCTTCTGTCTCTCTTTTCTGCCATGCAACTCATTTTACAGATGCAAAGTATGACACTGCTATTCTGGGTATTGCCTTGTATTTCCAGACAGGAAGGATTAGTTGGAAGACTTGTGGGTAAATACAGAGGAGGGCAAGCCCTTTTTCATTAGGAAGGCTTTGTCCGTCTTTGCAGGTTTTGTAATGTGTCATTTTAATAAACTACGTAGTATAACCAGAATTTCATATCTTCCATATCTCCAATTTAGAATTACCTAGAGGAAAAATCTGCATGAGATTTGACAGGCAAAAGTCTGGCAGTGCTGTCACTCTCTGAAGGTGATAGTTGGTAAGAGGATGTGGCGTGGGAGGGGTCTGTTGGTCCGTGCTTTTTCTCATTCCACATTTTCCTCACCTTCCAGTTTCTGGCTCTTCTCATGAATAGCCATCCTAAAGATCAGTTATGATCCCAAGATTCCACTGAGGAAGTTTATTTTGAATTCAGAGACAGTGACTTCCCTGGGCATCAATCCCAGTCCCCTCTGCCATAGCATGTCAGCTGCTGATGTTCCTGGTTCTCTGCAGGCTCCTGCCTGATCATCTACAGCAAAACCTGTTAGGACATTTTTCTGCTTGTTTCTGAACTTTTGATTGCCTACTTCTTCCCCTATATATACCATCTTCTTTTCTTTTCTTTTCTTTTCTTTCTTTCTTTTTTTTTTTTTGAGACGGGCAGAGTGCCATGGCATCACAGCTCATAGCAACCTCCAACTCCTGGGCTCAAGCGAGTCCCCTGCCTCAGCCTCCCAGGTACCTGGGACCACAGGCTCCCGCCACAACGCCCGGCTATTTTTTGGTTGCAGCCATCATTGTTGTTTGGTGGGCCGGGCTGGGGATTTGAACCCGCCACCTTAGGTGTAAGTGGCTGGCGCCTTAGCTGATTGAGCCACAGGCGCCGAGCTCCATCTTCTTTTCTATAGGAAATTCCCTATTGAGCTTCTGCCTTCTTAACTAAGAGCCAATAGAGACAGAGGAAGAACTGTGACGTTTGAACATTTGTAAGTAGAAGGGAACAATTGATGTGAGTGGCTTTAGCTGGGCACACTGCTGCCTATAACACAGACCGGTGTTATTAGGGAATAGTAAGGATTGATTATCGGGTAGACAAATAGCAATGTATTCAACACCCCATCTTTTGGACTAACTGCTATAAACACACACAATCTACAGCAAAGTCATCTTCAAGGGAGAAATTTGCTATGTAATCACTGTGCTAAGTTTGTGGACCAAACTCTTGAGGAGATTTATTTCAATTTCCATTGGTTCTAATGTGTCTGCTCATGGCTTCCCCAGGTAAAATCACTAAAAGATGTTATTTGTTTCCAAAAAATGAAGCATATAATTAGTAACCGTGATTCAAAGCCTCAGTCTGGGATCTTCCCAGACTATATAAAACCCACCGCAGTTATTGGTCATTCCACCTACCAGATACTGCTGATTAGACCTGGTGAGACTGCACCCTCTTTGAGTGCAGGGTATTACCTAGTCAATCTTGCCGCCCTTGTTATTTTTTTCTGAATTTACACAGCCCACTTACTTCACGTTTCATGAATCTGCTTTCTGAAGAAATCCTTCGTGTGCGTTACCCCTACATGTAGTGTTTGCGCTAATGGATGTTACTGACGGCCCGCGTGTCTTCTCTCTTCCTGGTCAGCCCTCCAGATCATGGTTTTGGTTTGGTTTTGCTTATGTGATTTTGACTGCCCCATCCCCTAAAGATTGGGGTGGAATTTCAGGCAAGAAGAAGGAAAAGGCTCAATAAATCAAAGGGAACATCTTTTTCGCGCATCTGCCTTTTCATTGGTGGAGGACGGCCTCACACAGAGACTTTCATTTTATTTGTACTGGTCAAAATTCTGTCACGTGGGCACCGTGACCTGCCCGGGAATGCAGAGAAGTGAATGTTTAAATCTGGACGTATGCTAAACAAAATTGAAGAGAATGATTGACATTAGGTAGGTATTTACCAGAATTAGCAAAATATTTTTAAAGGGCACATGTTTTCCTTCTAATAGCTCTTGGAGAAAAAATGGGGGAAAGGAAAAAATGGGGGGAACACTAAACACATTTTAAAAAGGGTTTTCCATTTATTAACCTGAATCCATAAGAAGTGGTAACTGATAAAGTGCAGCATTTGTGTACCCGTGATGGTGATGACAGGTCCTCGTGTAAACCACCTGATGAGGCCAAAAGAATCTCTTTGCACAAAGCTGGGGAGAAGGCAGAGTCACCCACACAAAACAGAATTTTACACGCACACACACACACACACACACATACTTACATATAGCATTTGGTAGCAACCACAAAACATGTCTCAGAAAAAAAGACAAACTAATTGTAATCTGGAAGATAAGGTTTCATGTAAAACTAGGAGTTTTAAAGGAACATTACATCAGCTAAACATAAACAGGCAAAAAGAACTTCATTTGAAACTATTGCAGTGAGGAAGAGGCAAGAACACAGTCTGAACTCGACTCCCTTGAAACAAAAATCTGGAAAGATTTTAAGAGTTGAATGGGGGTGATCACCTGTGTTTGTTGATTAGCCTCAACCAAAGAAAAGTAAACTTCATCATAGCTTTATGACAGAAGGTTATATTTCAAGGATGCAAATTTACAAAGTACTTTACTTATATTAGGTCCTACCCTCCTACACAGACTGAGAGAGAAGGGTAGGGTTTTTTTTTCTTGATAATGACATTTCAGATGCCTGACTCCCAGAGTTTTGAGAAAGACACGCCTGTGTTGTAAAGCCAGCAAGAGGCTTTAAAGATTACGTATCTAAGGGGCAGGGATAGAATTTCAATTACAAGTTTCCCAAAGTAAAAGCTCTAAGTAAATGGAGCTCCCCAGTCAAGAAGAAGCCCGTCTTAAGTTTAGTTAAGTTGAAGAGAGCATAAAGGCCATCACGGTCCATGGTACATAAGGAAATTGAACACCATTAAAAGCACTAAGTGAATTCCAGTAACAGAGGAATTCATATTCAAGGAAATGGGGTAAGCAGGAAATCAAGTAGAAACTATTTACAATAAAAACATTTGAAATACCAAAAGAAATTTGGGAAGGGATAGTATCCAGGGAAAATCGATAAGTAGATAAGAGAACAGGTAACTTAGAAATACTGAAAATAAAAGTATACCTGACTTTCCACACATAGCCAAAAGAAGGGTCAGGTATTATTGAGAAAAACATTTTGGATTAAAAGAGAGCTCTGAGGAAAAATGCCGGAATTTAATAGTGAATAATCTGAGATGAAATACATGAAAGAAGAATTTGGAAACACTAACATCTAATTATAACCTGCCACCCTATGCAGAAAGGCAATGTAGGAAGGTAAATTCCTGAGGGAAAAAGCAGTTGTTACCCAAAACAGAGGAAATAAATGACTTTGTAGATTGAAAACTCCACTGATACCACACAGCACAGAAAACAAATCACACCTCCACCTATGGGACGACGGCAAAATATCGGACCTAAAGAACAATTCACTAAAGTTAATAGAAATAACCTACAGGGAAAAGACAATTATATCAAACACATTCTCTTAATAGAAGCGATGCACAGCTGAGGACAATGGGATAAAACGGTTCAGAGAAAGATTCAGCTAAAATATCAGTTAAGAATTTGTCATATACTGACTGTTGCCTTACCAAAAAGCTTTACCTACTTGTAGGCTGTAATCATAGCCTCTGAATGGTCCCTGGGATATTAACCCCTCAGCTTCCACCAATAGACAATGAACACCTAAGCAAAAGAATCAGAATCCTTCCCTTTGTCAAATGATCATAGGCAGTATGAGTTTATGACACAGTTCATAATTAGGAGGTGCACATCATGAAAGGGGTCTTTGTGGTGGTCTAGGAGTGTTAAAAAGTATGATGTCAATTCTGTTTCAGACTCTTGATGTTATTGTATAAGGATATATACTTTGAAATTGCTAAAATTATGTTTTGATTAAACTTGACCACGTGACACTGTGAATAATATGGAAAAAAGATGAAACAATGCTGGGTTCCTGTTAACATCACAGATTTAGTGATGTCCTAAAATGCCTTGCCTGTGAGCTTCTTAAATGATTATAAATGCTCTAATTGTCAAACCCATCTTTAGTTGTGTTTTCTCTTGTATGCTACATAAAAAATCCTAAGTAATCCCTAGAAGAGGAAGAATTTAAGTACTCATAGACCACACCTACCAAAGACTACTCAAGTAATTGCTTCAATAACAAACAATAAGTCATAGATAAAAATTAAAAAGGAAGTGGGAACATTATGAAAGATGAGCTAAAATATATTTAAGAGAGTTATTTGCAATAATGCACAGCTCATTAAAACAATATTTAGTTTTAGTTGACTAGATTTGGATAATTTTATATTTTCATTTAGACAACCCTTTGTTTGCATTTTATGGAATGAATATATGGAATTTTTTGTAATAAAAATCTTACACTTCTTAACAAATCATTGGCAGGCCTTCATTGAACAACATTTCAAGAGTTAATGATGGAAAATATACTAAATCATAATGGCAACTCCCTGCTGGTATATATTTCTGCATCTATTATTTCAATATTAAGTTAGCCCTAAATCACTGACTTTGATTAGTGTTATCTTGTAATTTGAAAACTGCTTTCAAACTCTTTTGCCTTTTCTAAATTTTGTTTTATGGGCCATTCCATTATTTTTATTCCTTTTAAGATGAAAACCACTCATAGAATAAAAATATTAACTCAGCAACAATATCTCAGCCGCTTTTAGGAGCATTTAGAAAGACAACAATATATTTTCCAAAATAAAGATTAAAATATGCTTGTAATAGGTGCTGCCAATGCTCCCACAAAAGGAATAGTTTTCTTCCTAATTTTATCTTTTTCTGGCAGCCTTCTGTTTTGTTATAATTTTAAAAATATCTTTCAAAATACCATTCCTAACAAGCTTTTATAAATTTAGCATTTATTTAATTAACCTTCCTTCAATAAGAATTTTGGCTCACTATTATTTGTTTCTATCTGTTCTGCATTCTCTGCATATGTAATAAACAAGCTTTCTAGAAGTTTTGTCTTTGAATACAAAGCACTAAATGTTAGTTGGTAGAGAAAGAGGTGAAAAAGTTGACAATGTCAACTACAGTCAAGGTCATGCCACAAGTATATTTTGCTATAGGACCTGAGCCTCATGTTGAGAACTACAAAAATTTGATGTATGAAAAAGTAGGAATAGCCCTTCACTGGGCCCATCACTGATTGAAAACTACATATTCTTGTTTATGGAGGAATCAATACAGACTGTGTAAATGTGGACAGGGGGGCAAGTTACTGTAATCAGATGCAGAAGGTGGAAACGACTAGGCTTGAAAAGTGTGAATTTATTTAAAATGACAGCCCAAGAAGTTTCACTTTTCAGAAAAGTGCATATTTTAAAAAATAATTTCAAGACAAACCAATTACCATATGCTGTGAGATTTAGAATTCATCATAAAATGAAAATGTGTTAAAAACTGTCAATTACTTTTTTTACTGGTAATGCTTTTGAGCGTTTCATTTTGGGTTGTATCAATTAATTTCTGGCTTTATAAAAAAAATGTGAACTGAAATAGTTCTTAAAGAACACAGGCAACAAGAATGAAGGAATTAAACATCACACATACAACGTGCTCCAGGTTATCAAGCTAACAATCAAAGCTTCAAAGTGGAGAGGTCATTTAAAAAACTTGAACCGTATCCATATATTTATAAGAAGGGTATAACTGGGATATACTGGATGCTTTGGTTTCCCATTGCTACTGTGTAAAATTACCATGAACTTGGCGTCTTAACACAACACAAATTTATGACCTTAGAGTTCTGTTCTTGAGAACTTTGGACTAGATTTGATGAAATATAAAAAAGGTTGTCACCTGGTTGGTGTACAGTCTGGAGGCCCTGAGGGAGACAGGGTGTCCTTCCCTGTTCCTACCCATTTCTTGCCTTGTGGCCCCACATCATATGTCTTCTGCTTATTTTCACTTCTTCCCATCCTCTTCTCTAATTCAGATCCTTCTGCCTACTCTTACAAAAATCTTTGTAATTATATAAAATCCTCTTAAAGGATAATCTGCTAACTCATGATTTTTCATTGCATACTATATGCAATGTCCCTTCTGCTATGTAGGGTATGTATTCACAGGTTGCAGGGACAAGAACATGGACCTCTTCAGAGTAAGGGAGTTACCTTGTTGCCCAAAGCATCAAATGATTAATGATTTCTTCCTCACTTTTTAATCTTAGAATATATTCTTATTTCACCTATTTTTTTTTTTTTGAGACAGAGTCACTCATATGTCACCCTCGTAGAGTGCTGTGGAGTCATAGCTCACAGTAACCCCATACTCTTGGGCTCAAGTGTTTCTTTTGCCTCAGCCTCCCAAGTAGGTGGGACTACAGGTGCCGGCCACAATGCCTGGCTATTTTTGGGTTTTGGTTGTCATTGTTGTTTAGCAGGCCCGGGCAGGGCTCAAACCCGCCAGCCTCGGTGGATGTGGCTGGTGCTCTACTCAGTGAGCTACAGGCAATAAACCATTCACCTAAAATACATAATCAGTCTATGAATACTAGATTTAGTATTTATAGAATAATCAATTAATTTATTAAAATACAAAAGTATTATGTTCCATGTTGTAACTAAGTAAAATAAAATGACTCTGATACTGCTTTGATTTCATATTTATAGAAAAATACACAAATTTATCAAAATACTCCTCTATAAATTATTATGTTCCACATATTAACTAAGTTAATAAAATGCCTCTGATACCTTTTTGATGGTTTATAAAGACTTTACATTTTTGGAGATAAATTTTCGATAGAAACTCTGTGAGAGCCTAACGTAACACGTTGCTAATATCATAAACTCTCTGTAGCGTTAAAAAGGTATTCATCTAGGAAATATTTTGAAATATTTAGTGAGAAATAATTTAGTGAGAGTACAATAGTGAGAAATTTATTTTTTGACCTGTATATGTACATTACACATTAATATTATACGCATGTTATTTTTTCCTTTATATTAATTTACAATCTTCATATGAAACTTTGAAATAAGAATACCAGCAACTGTTTAGGGCGACCACTTCTTTTTTTTTAAGACGGAGCCTCAAGCTATCCCCCCGGGTAGAGTGCCATGGCATCACAGCTCATAGCAACCTCCAACTCCTGGGCTCAAATGAGTCTCCTGCCTCCGCCTCCCAAGTAGCTGGGACCACAGGCGCCCGCCACAATGCCCGGCCACTTTTTGGTTGCAGCCATCATTGTTTGGCAGGCCCGGGCTGGGGATAGGGCGACCACTTCTAATATCACCCTGAAAACTTTTATGTTCACATAAATTTGTTGTCTTTCATATGTATCTTTAAAATTAAGACTTGTCCTATCATACTTTATATATGTATTTAATTTTTAGCCTGATTTTCTACATTCTTGTGAAAGAGATATTTTCATAGTTACTCACCTGAAAGTTAGTCAAACCATGTTTCATTAGCTTACCTGTTATTAACTATTTAGATTTTTAACATCACCAACACAATAAAAATAATTGCACAGTTTTTTGTGAGAATAATTTTACGGATGTAAAATTAGAAATAGATTCTTCAAGGTATTTTTGTACCAGTGGTTATTAAATTCTATTGGTGGATAAACATGTATCTGTATTTTAACTCACCTGAATATATTACAGATGAATTGCATAGAATTACATAACATAAGGAAATTCTCTCAGCAATGGAAATAAAGACCAAAAGATAATACAAATGTTATTTTCATTTTTATTTTAATTTCATTTTTCTTTCTACAATATGTCAAGATAACATCTGAAATTTTTGCCCATGTTAAGAAATATGAAGGACAAATGACATATGCAAAAAGGAAATGTAAACTAACAGCCTTGATGCTTTCATTTTTATTAATATTTATCATAAATTCTCATTAACGTGGTTAAACATTCTTTCTAGAGAATTTCCTGAAAGGTGACTCTGAGTAGATGGATGTGTTAATTTGCTTGACTGTGGCAATCATTCACTATTATGTTGGCACATGTTGTACACCTTAAATGTACACAATGTTTCTGAATAAAATTTTTAACAGGACCAGAATGTAAACACTTCTCAGTATTCCAATGACAACTTTTCCTCTGCTGTGTATTTACAAAATAGTAGTAAAGTGTCACGTATGGCTAATACTGTCATTTCATAGATTATTATCCTGAAACACTCCTTTTGAGTTGTGTGTAAAGGTTTAGAGAATGTTAAGTAGCACAACATATTATAGTCATTAGGGTCAAAAGCACTGAATTAAGTCTGTTTCTTTTTGTTATTTCTAAAGTTAAAATTACTAGAATTTCGTTTCCAAGTAGTAAGGATGGTATCTGTCTGGATGGGGTGGCAAACACCTGTAATCCTAGCACTTTGGGAGGCAGAGGCAAGAGAACAGAATTTCAAAACCAGTCTGAGCAAGAATGAGACACTGTTTTTGCTAAAATAGAAAAAGATTAGCCAGATATGTTGGTGTGGGGCTGTGGTCTCAGCTTTTATTAAAAAAAAAAAAAAAAAACAGGTAAATTTAACTTTGGTTTCATAGTTCTTGCTGAAAAACTTCAATGAAGAAGTACAGCCCGAAAGCAAACACACACACACACACATCAAAGCATCACCCTGAACACTGCCATTCATCACAACAAATATCTTACCTATACAAATATATTAATTTTTAATATATCAATATGCAAATTATCTAAAACACACATGGATTGCTCAGTAACATAACCACCCATCTAGAGAACCACCCAAGAACTCCTAATGATTCAACATAATTCTTCAAAAATAAGATTTATTTGGACTAAGACTGGAGACTTTCAAGATAAAAAGATTGGATTACCAAACAACTACAAAAAAAGAGAATTATATGCAGACTCTTAAACATATAAATTGAAAACAAAATGAGAAGCTTATATTGCACAAAACCCTGCTCTTTTCATTTAATTTTAATTTTATTAAGTCAAATACACACAGATCATGAGTACATTCATGCATATGTTGAGTACAATGTGCTGATTTATTTATTAAATTTAAATAAATTTATTTATTTATCTAATGTGATTACACCAAACCAATCACCATAGTTTTCACCTCATTTACTTGATTATTGTGACAAAATATCTATGTTCTACACTTCACAGATTTGACTTGTGCCCTTGTCATAATACTCCATAAGTGTGGTCCCACCATTTACTGCCCTCTATCAAACCTCCCCCTCCCCTCCCTTCCCACTCCATTTCTCTCCTTCGTCCTGGGATATAGTTGTGTTCTATCTTTCATAAGAAAGTGTGAGTAGGCTCGGCACCTATGACTCAAGTGGCTAAGGCACCAGCCACATACACCTAAGGTGGTAGGTTCAAATCCAGCCCGGGCCCGCCAAACAACAATGATGGCTGCAACCAAAAAATAGTCAGGCATTGTGGCGGGCGCCTGTAGTCCCAGCTACTTGGGAGGCTGAGTCAGGAGACCCGCTTGAGCCCAGGAGTTGGAGGTTACTGTGAGCTGAGATGCCACAGCACTCTACCCAGGGGGACAGCTTGAGGCTCCGTCTCAAAAAAAAAAAAGAAAAGAAAAGAAAAATGTGATTAAATATAAGTAGGTTTCATAGAAGGACTGAATACATTGCATACTTTTTCCTCCATTCTTGAGATATTCCTACTCCTCTGTGACCTGATTATAAAATTTTATCTGGCTTCCTTTATAGAGCTAAAATAATCAGGGCAAAATACATTTTAAAAGTTTCTAAAGGAAGAGGGAACTTTATGATGGTGTTGAGTGGGATGGAATTCTTAACAAGAATAACCCTGTGATAGCAAATAAAACAATAATTGCTATGAGACCACAAGACATTTTGAAGAAATAAAACAAGCAAATTATCCAGAATGCATAGTAGCTATGATCACATTGTATTATAGATAGATAGATAGATAGATAGATAGATAGATAGATAGAGATATAGATATATATTCATTTATAATTTGATTCAGGTTCATTGAGGTACAATGAATTAGGTTATACTGTTTACATTTGTTAGGTAAAGTCCCACTTATAACTGTGTCCTTCCCCCAAGTGGTATGCCATACACCATAATCCCCATCCTCCTCCCTCCTCCCTTCCTCCCCTCCGTCATTACCCTACTTCCCATCTTGAATTTATTTGAGTTTTTCTCTCATCTGGGTGTGCATTAGATTGTCTACTGGCTTAATACTAGAATTGAGTACATCGGATTCTTGCTTTCCGTTCTTGTGATACTTTACTAAGAATGTGTTCCAGCTCTATCCAGGTTAATACAGAAGATGTAAAGGCTCCATCTTTAAGGAGAATTATGAAACCCTAAGAAAAGAAAAGGCAGAAGACATTAACAAATGGAAGAGCATACCATGCTTTTGGCTGGGAAGAATTGATATTTTCAAAATGTATGCTATATTTTAATACTAAAACAAATTGAAAACATTCCTGTAGATCACATTGGACCAAAAAAAAAAATTCAAAAATGTATAACACCGCATGAGAAAATTAATGAATTTGAGACTTTTTTGAAAATTTGACTTGCTTCTAAATACCATTTTATTTTTTTAAAAAAATGAATAAAAATTTGAAAGCACTTAGAAATAGTCTCTTTTCTCTCTTTCCACCCTTAAGCTTTACACATCTGTATTGAAATTTGCCACATACATTGTTCTTTGATAGCCTAATGAAATCTATAATAAAAAATTATGAGAATAGTATACTAAAAATTTGATTTTCAACATTTATTTATGTCTACACAAACTTTAAATACTATGCGTGTATACAAACTTATCACAAATAGTGATTGTTGGTTTTTCCATCTATTTCCAACTTTCTTCCACCTTAAGTTTCCAGATAAGAAATCAGAAAAGCTCATACTCACTTTCCCTCGTCACCGTACAGCTATAATTAGTCACATGTCACAATTCTGGTAAATGAAGTGGATTTCTACATAGGGATTTGAAGAATGCTTTTATATGATTTTGATTAAAAACTAAAAGAGGTAGAACAGAGCCTTTAGCCAAGTCATTCTAACTTGACCAGAATTCTAATAGTCACCTGGAAAATATGATATAAAAAATTGTGAAGGAAAATCTGAAAGAATTCCAAACCAAAATGCCTTTATTTGTGTCAATTTCTTTACTTAGAAGCAACTATGTGGAACAGAAAATTAATATGTATTTATTAATAAATATTAATTAATTAATTACTTTTTTTTGCAGATTTTGGCCGGGACTGGGTTTGAACCCCCACTTCCTACATATAGGGCCAGCGCCCTACTCCTTTGAGCCACAGGCACCGCCCTAGACAGTTAATATTTAAAGGCATACATGGGTCAACCTGATAAAATACATTTCAACAATTAAGTAGTATCCATACAGCTGATAACATGATTAACTCACAAAATAAAACAAATTTTGATATTGGAGAAAATATTATTAAACCAAATTTTTGAATGGTACATACCTTTTTATTGAAGAATATTCTAATGATTTGGTACTTCACTCCTGGTAAGCTTAATTTGAGCACTTTTGGAAACATAACAACGACTTCAGGTGATCTGAGCAATGTGGAAATTAGTATGAGAGTGAAAAGAAACCGTAAACCCTATCAACTAATGCCACCCAGCAAGGTGCCCCGTCCATGGCCTTGAGGCAGCTCGAGTCCCCTAAACCAGAGTTTTGTAGAAAAGTCCATCATGTTTTGAGTCCATGCAGACAAGTGGACTCACAAAATGTTTGTAGTTCTTCCTATTATAATACTTTTTGGAACTTTATTCCTCTCATTTTTATTGAACATTTTTAACGTCTAACTCTACTGATATTTTAATTAAATATGCTATGAAAATTTAGTTTCACATATTCCTTGAATAGGTTTTTTTAAAGTTAGCTATAACTTACTCCATAGAACCTTTGTGTTTGATATTATGTCAATAAATTACAGCATAAAATGTGTTGTTTAAAACTGTCAACCTTAAGCCTATTCTGACCTATATTTCACTTAGATGATGCAAGGTGGTTCCAGTTGACAATTAAATAATCAAGTCCCATTCTTCCTTACTGATTAGCCAGCAAATAGTATAACTTGGTGAAATTTTTGACAAGGAACAGAATAATTTAGGATGGGTTTGAGTCAATGATGACATTTGTAATTTTAGGCCAACATGCTTGATTAGAAGTAATATGGAACATCTTTACTTCTTTTTTAAAAAAAAAGTTAATCCTGATAAAGTAAAGAAACCAGGAGATAGGCAATTACTCCCTACCTTTCTCTAAACTCTAGGGGCTCTCCAGCCAGGATATAAATCCTGAATCTATGGCAACTATTTCAGAATCATGGGACAGAGTTTTAGGAATAAGGTTATTTTCCCAGCTTGGAACCTGTAGCACAGCACTTATAGTGCTGGCCAAATGCACTGAGGGTGGCGGGTTCGAGCCCGGCTGGACCAGCTAAACAACAATGGCAACAAAAAATAGTCGGACGTTGTGGTGGGCACCTGTAGTCCCAGCTACTTGGGAGACTGAAGCAAGAATATTACTTAAGCCCAAGAGTTGGAGGTTGATGCCATAGCACTTTACCGAGGGCGACATAAAACTCTGTCTTAAAAAAAAAAAAAAAGTCATTCTCTCAATTATAAATAAGAAGCAGAGGAAAAAAAAAAATCCTAGCACTCTGGGAGGTCAATAATGAAGAATGGTTTGATCAGGCGTTTGAGACCAACCTAAGCACTATCTCTAAAAAAAAAAAAAAACAACCTAAAATTTAGCTAGGCAGCATGGCATGCCCCTATAGTGCCAGCTACTTAGGAGGCTGAGGCAGGAGGAGTGCTTGAGTCTAGGAGTGAGAAGTGGCACTGAACTATGATGATGCCACTGCAACAGGGCAAGAACTTGTCTCAGAAAAAAACACAAATACATAAATAAAAAGAAAGAAGCAGAGAAAAAAAGCCTGCCTCTGCAAAGAACAAACACACAGAACTTTTCTTTTTTTCCGTTTTTGATTTTATTTTTTGAATTTCCCATTAATACGAGGGTACCACCAAGGAGTTTGCATTGTTTGCATTTGTTAGGTAAAGTCCTGCTGTGGTTGAGCCCATCACCCAAGTGTGCTATACACCTTTACACTGTGCCCACTAGGTGAGAGTCACCATTCCCTCCTCCTCACTGTCTCCTCCCTGTTTCCCCCTCTTCAAT
>CAUYQV010101828.1:0-18555 GCA_963574575.1 Galagoides demidoff
CCGCCTCCCAAGTAGCTGGGACCACAGGCGCCCGCCACAACACCTGGCCATTTTTTGGTTGCAGCCATCATTGTTGTTTGGCGGGCCCAGGCTGGGGATTTGAACCTGCCACCTTAGGTGTACGTGGCTGGCGCCTTAGCCGATTGAGCCACAGGCGCCAAGCCGCATCATAAAAAATTTTAAAAAATACACATAGAAAGATTTTAGTGATCACTTGTGGTTATTTATACATTTTTTACATTTTAAAATCTATTTGCATATGAAATACAGAGGGTGCCAAAAATTGTAATACTGAAGTCATATTTGACTTCTGTGATTACAAGAGATAAAAGATATAATATACAAGATAACAAACGTTATCAGTATATTGATTGATGTATTGACTATTACAATTTTAATACAGTCTTTTTCTTTCTTTCTTAAAATGTGTACGGTTTTTTGGCATCTTCTGTATTTCATAAAGATAAAAAGGTGGGAGAGATGATTTGGCTAAAGAGAAGAAAAGATAGAATTAGCATTTCTATAAGAATCTACTTTAGACCAGACACAATGGCTTGACTCACACCTGTAATCCCAGCACTCTGGAAGGCCAAAGAGGGGGGATCCCTTCAGCTCAAGAGCTGGAGACCAGCCTGAGCAAAACAAGATCCCATCTCTACTAAAAATAGAAAAATTAGTCAGGCCCAGTTACTCAGGAGGCTGAAGCAGGAGGACTGCTTGAGTCCAGGAGTTTGAGGTTTTTGTAAACTAGGCTGAGAACATGGCACTTTAGCTTGGATCACAGAGCAAGACTGTGTCTCAAAAAAAAAAAAAAAAATCCAATTTAAATTCTGACCTGTATCTTTGTTGATCTCCCGAAAAGACATTTAGAAAACTACAAAGGGGAAGGGAAAAGGCAGCAGCCTCGAACAGAGCATGGGAAATTGGAAAAGAAATCTGCAACGTGGATTCCCTAAAGACAATTAACTTAATTATTTCCATAGGCATCCACTGTGTTCGGTGCATACTGATTGACTTGACTGCTAATTAGTCTAAACGACCTTGAACATTTCTATGTAATCAGTTACATTCTATAGAGAACTTATTTTCACTGGCATTTTGACAGGAATTCGGCACTTATCTTACCTGCTAGAAGAGATTCTTCAGATATTCAAAATTAAGCAAGAGGAATACAATTCTTAACATCTGTTAAGGAAAGTATCAATGAAGGAAATCAAATATAAATCACTGTATAATTTCCGCCAGTTCTGAAATTATATAATTCTATGGTCTGCTTCTATAAATTTATTTATGGCTATATGTGAACTTGAAATTCAGATTTTATAAATGTGCTTAAAAAAGATTAAAGCTTGTGCTGGCCCAGAAAAAAATAATTTGCGTAATTGAATAATGAAGCTACAAGGAAACTAATAATTAATTAATAATTAAGAAAAGCTAATATATGAAGAATGTTTCTAATAATTAGATCTGGGCTCCTGGAAGGGCTGAAACAAAATGGATGGCTGAGCAGCTCATCACTGGGAGCCCCTCAGGTAGATGTTGAGGACGAGGTGGGTAGAAAATGATTTCTGCTTTGGGTAGGAGTGGCCATTGTGAGTCCACAAGTCCCTTCCAAGCACAGCATATGTATCATGAACTTGAATTTCTAGTCAAGGTAACATGGAAGTCAAGGCTGAATGTTGAGAGGAAGTAGCCTGCGGGCAAGGAAGAATCTCTGACTTTCATTGTTGTGAGAACTGAGCTGGTAGCATCTGCCCTTGTGACTGGATAAATCTTTGCAGCCTGACACACAGGCTCTGAGTTTCTAACCACAGTTAGCTGTTGCATGCAATGACCATCATGCAAAGACCTGCATGCATCCTCCTTCATTCTGCTCAAGAGCTGACCTACCAGCCCCATGGCAGAAAGCCTACAGAGACCAGCTTCCCTTCCAAGAGGCATTCATACAAACACCTAAATGGACCTTATCTCTGCTGCTTGTCAAGTGTCATTGTTCTCCACATTTTGGAGGGTAGAGATGCCAGGAAAGATGAAAGAGGTACAACTGAATCTCAATAGAGGGCACAGTGAGAAAACAGCTCCAGGATGAAACACGCTTAGGGAAGCAGCCAGAGCTGCCACATAGGATTTTTCATTTACATCCTACACAAGGATTCCACATTCAAGGAGCAACATACATATCACAGACAGCTTTACTATTCTGAACTATTGCCAGGTTTTTATTATGACTTTATTGACTCTACAAATGGGTGTTTTGTGTATTTATTATGACAATTTTCTGGCAAAGAGCAACACTAAATCTTGTTCTAACAAAATCATTATATTGAAACATTTTTTCTGGCAAAGAACCAGTAAGTTTGATAATCAAAGTTCTTGGTGGCCAGATATCTAACATAACCTGTGTTTTTACATGAGAAATTACATTTCTGATTAGTACACTGATAAGTATATGAAAATGTGAGCAAAAAAGTCTTCTATTGGTATTTATGCACAGATTAAATGTGACGGTGTATCCTGTAGATCATATCATCTGCTGTTTGCTTCCTGTATCAGAATAGCATACCTGAATTTTTAATTTAAATCTATGAATACTTTCATGCCATAAATAACTGTGTAACTACAAGTATTTATTTCCCATTAATAACAACAAACTAAATATTACATAGATATAAATTTAAGATTACTAAGTAATCATCCACTTAATGTGGCAATCAATCGTTTTTGTTACAATAATTCTGGCAGTAAAAACATTAACTGCCATTAAAATATTGCAGCCTCCTGCTACACAGATATTATTTAACGCTATTTATAAAATGTGCAGGAACCAAAATTCAATCAATAGTGCCCTTAAAGGAATCAAATAGAATAAGAAATCCTTTGAAGAAACATGAAGCAATGCTGTTTACTAAAATTATATTATTAATGTTAAACCAATTGCAATTTCTTAACTCTGACATCAACTTCTCCAACATTAAATTACCATAAAAAGGGGGAAAAGATGTAATTCACCTAAAAGTCAAACTATGATCCAAAATAAAATTTCAAAATCAATTTTTTCTTATATTCTATGCAACATGCTCTTTAAAAGAAAGGCTTATTATAATGAAAGAATATCTTGGCCTTTTCAGTGGATTAGGTATTTGCTACTCAAAGTGTAAGACAGGCAACCAAAGCAAAGCATACAAGTGAGACTACATCCAACTAAAATGCTTCTTTACAAAAAAGAAAACTCATAGACTTAAATTA
The DNA here is from genome assembly GCA_963574575.1 of Galagoides demidoff. Lineage (NCBI taxonomy): Eukaryota > Metazoa > Chordata > Mammalia > Primates > Galagidae > Galagoides > Galagoides demidoff. The sequence goes on from CAUYQV010101828.1 coordinate 3,247, forward strand.
AAATCAGCAAAATTAAAAAGTAACCTACAGGGTAGGAGAAAATATTCAAAAGCCATAAATCTAATAAGGGGTTAAAATTCATACAACTCAATAGCAAAAAAACAAATAGCTACGTATAAAAATGGGCTGAGGACTTGAATAGACATTTTTCCCAAAGAAGACATACAAATAGCCAACAGGTATGTGAAAAGGTACTAATTACCAGGGAAATGCAAATCAAAATCACACTGAGATATCACCTTACACTTACACCTGTTAGGATGGCTGTTATCAAAAAGTCAGAAAATAACGAGTATTAAACCAGGATACAGAGCAAAAGCACCCTTGTTCACTGTTGGTGGGAAGGAAAATTGGCACACCCATTACGAAGAACAGTATGGAGGTTCTTCAGAAAATTAAATTACAAATGGAATCACCATATGATCTAGAAATCCCATTTCTGAGTCTATATACAGAGGAAATAAAATCACTCTCTGAAAGCAACATCTGCACTCTCGTGTTCACTGCCACATTATTCACAATAACCAAGGAATGGAAACAACCTAAGTGTCTGAATACAGGAATGGATAAAGAAAATGTAGTGTGTGTACACACAATGGATGTTAATTCAGCCTGAAGAAAAGAAGGAAATTCTGTCATCTACAATAACATGCATAAAAGCAGAGAACATTATTCTAAGTAAAATAAACCAGATACAGGAAAACAAATTCTAAATGGTCTTGTGTATGTGTGCAATCTCAGAAAGTCAAACTCATAAAAAAAGAGAAGAATGCTGGTTACGGGGACTGGGGCTGAGGAAATGAATTGGGGAAATGTTGATCAAGGGGTACAACCTTTCAGTTATAGGATCAATCTGGAAATTCATCCTATAGTTATCATATAGTTTTAAAATCTGTCCTATAATTCTGGAAATGTAATGTACAACATGGTGCATATGGTTAATAATAATGTGTTGTATACTTGAAATTTGCTAAGAGAGTAAATCGTCAATATTCTTACCACAAATAAAAGGATATTATGGAAGGTGATAGATATGTTAATTAGATTACAGTACACAGAATCCTTTCACAATGCACTACATATGTCAAAACTTTAAACATGTACAATTTTTATTCATCAATTATACCTCAATAAAGTGAAAAAATTAAACTGCAGCTCATGTATTACAAACATTACTATCACCTGGGAAATTTTGGAATGTGCCGAATGTCAAACCCCATGAGACTTACTGAATTAGAATATGTATTTTATTATGATCCCCTAATTAATTGAATATACAAAATAATCTGAGATGCACTCTTCCATAAAATATACATATATATTGAAAAATTGCCAAAAGTATGGATTATTGCAACTTTGTTAAACTGAACAATTTATATTGACTGATGACCACAGTAAGGAACATGATAGCATTGCTATATCAATAAATTTAAGTTTTTTCTAAATATTAGTTATATCTTTCATCAAAATATTACAATAAAAATATCCCATGTTCATGTATTGAAAGAACTTATTAAAAGAACTGTATCATCCAAAGAAATCCAAAGAGTTAACACAATTCCTATCCAAATGTCTATGGCATTCTTCACAGAACCAAAAAACAACCAGTTTTGGCTGAAAACAACCGAAACTTTGAACCAAACAAAGACCACAAACAGCCAAATAAATTCTAAGCAAACAGAATAAGGCATCACACTGCTTGATTTTAAAATATACCACAAAGATATAGTAATCAAAACAGCATAGTACTGGCATAAAATAGACACATAGATCAGGTGGAACAGAATAGAGGGCTGAGAAATAAATTCACATGCCTACAGCTAACTAATTTTTCATAGATATGTCAAAAAAACAAGCATTGGGGAAAAGACACTCTTTTTGACAAATGGTGCTTGGAAAAAATGCATATTCATATTCAGAAAAATGAAACTAGACCCCTGGCTCTCACCACATATAAAAATCAATTCAAAAGGGATTAATGACTTAAATGTAAAACCTGAAAATAAAAAAGTATTAAACAAAAACATCAGGGTAATGCTACATGACATTGGACTAGGCAAGTACTTTTTAAATAAGATCTCAGAAAAATAGGCAACAAAATCAAAAACAGACAAATGTGATGACATCTTATAAACCTTTGCATAGTGAAGAAATGACAGAGTGAAGAGACAACCTGTAGAATGGGATAAAGTATTTGGAAACTACACATCTGACAAGGAAATAATACCTAAAATACATAAAGAACTTATCTATCACCCAAAGAAAGGAAATACCGATTTAAAAATGGCCAAAAGACCTTAATAGATGGTTCTCAAAAAAAAAAAAAAAAGGCATACAAATAGCCAACAGGTATATGAAAAATGCTCCACATCACTAATCATCAGGGAAATTTAAATCAAAACCACAGTGAAATACCACTCACTACAGTTAGAATGGCTATTATAAAAATAACACAAGAAAACAAGGTTGATGAGAATGTGGAAGGAAAAGCACACCGCTGGTAAAAATGCAAATTAGCACAGCTATTATGGAAAATACTATGGAATGTCCTCAAAAAATTAAAAATAGAACTATCATATTATCCAGCCATCTGACTCACTACTGAGCATTAGACCAAGGAAATAAAATCTGTGTATCAAAGAGATATCTACACTCCCATGTTTAATGCAGCACTGTTCACAATTGCCAAGGTATGGATTCAACCTAAATGTCCAACAATGGGTAGAAAAATATAAGATATATGTGTATATGAAATAGTATAATGTATATAAAATATATATATAAATGTATATATATAAAATAAATGTAAATTGCACATGAACTTGATGGACACCCTGTACATATAATGGAATAAATAGAACTCAGGTGTAAAAAGAATGGAATTTTGTCATTTGTGACAACGTCTATGAACATGGAGGACATTATATTATGTAAAATAAGGCAGACACAGAAATACAAATACCACATATCATTCATGTATATTTCTTTAAAAAAAAATAATGAAAGAAAGAAAGAAAAAGAAAGAAAGCTGATATCATAGGAGCAGAGAGTAGAACAGTATCTACCAGAGACTGAGGAGGGCAGGGGGACAAAGGATGGAGAGAGGCTGGTTGTTGGATATAAAGTTATAATTAGATAAGAGAAATACGATCTGATATTCTATCCTACAGTAGGTGACATAGTTAGCAGTGAGGTCCTGTATATTACAAAATAGCTAGAAGATATTTTTTAATGTTCTCAACACAAAGAAACGATAAATGCATAAGGTGAGGGATATGCTAACTACTTTGATTTGGTCAACACACAAAATATGCATGTACTGAAAAATCAAATTGAAGCTCATAAATATGTACAGTTATAATGTGTCAGTTAAATGTCTTTAAACTTTTATAAAATACTATAATATACTTTTTGCTATTTATTGAGCATGCCTTTGGGCAATGAATTTCTTTACCTCCTATTTCCTAACCACCCTAAGTAGTTTATCAAAGCATCTCTTCCAGCCTTCCACAGGAGAAAATAGAGTGATGCCCACAAGAGGGGTTAATTTTCTCTACCATATGCCATTCCTGTTGACATGTCACCGCTCCATCACAGGTCAATGCCCCAGGGAAGCTGGGACACTGAACTTTCCTTTAACCCAAATCTATTTGTGCCTCAGCATGTCACTGGCTGTAACTGTGATACCACAAATGGTAGTGACCTAAAATTTCATTCCCCTCCCTCCAGTACACAAAGGTTCATGGCAATGGGATACTAGTGTTGGGCTTCAGACAAATGGTGGACAGAGGCAATATGTGAGTTTTAAATGTGCTACTGTAATTTAGAGATGATCTATGTATGTACTTAATTTTCATAGATGGAAGACTAGGAAGCTGACATACCTACTTATAGCTTTTTATTGTTTTGTTTTTATTTCAAAATATGAATTACAGGGCACAAGTGTTTTTGTTATGTAAGTATCTTGTGTAATGTTTAGGTCAGTACTTTTGATATGCCCATCACCAGCATGGTGTTCATTGTGCCCAGCAGGTAAGGTCCCACACTGACCCTCCTGCCTCCCCTTCTTGGTTTCTCATGTCTTTCATATTATTTTGTGCCTGTGTGTGCACATGTCTATAGGATGATTCCACATGTTTGCAACTGTGAATTGAACATTGTAGCGCAGGTACCTTTTTGATACAATGACTTTATTTCCTTTGAGTAGATACCAGCAATGAGATTCCCAGATCAAAAGGTACGTCTACATTTATTTCTTTTGACATCTCCATGCTGGTTTCCAGAGAGCGTGTGCTCATTTGCAGTGACACCAAGTGTATAAACATTCCTTTCCCTATGCATCCACACCAGCATCTATAGTTTTTGACTTTTTAAAAAATGGCCATTCTGACAGGGGTAAGATAGTAACTCATTGCAGTTTTAATTTGCATTTTCCGGATAATTAGTGATGTTGAACATTTTTCATTATGTTTTATGGCTGTTTGTCTACAGTCTTTTGAAAAACTTCTGTTCATATCATTGCCCACTTTTTGATGGCAGGGGTGTTTGCTTTTGTCTTGCTAATTTGCTTGCATCTTCTGGAGGTTCTGGATGTCATTCCTCCTCTGTTGTATGTATAAATTGTGAGTATTTTCTTCCATTTGTAGTCCACTCTGTTCATTATTTCCTTTACTGTGCAGAAGCTTTTTAATTTAAGTTCCATTTGCTCATTGGTTGTTCCTATATTTGCCTTTGGGGGTCTGTCTTACTGATAAATTCCCTGCCTAGGCCAAGGTCTAGAATAACTTTTTCTACATTTCTTCTACAACTTTTATGGTTTCATGCCTTAAATGTGAGTTTTTTAAAGCCATATTGAATTAATTTTTGTATATGGTGAGAGAGAAGGATCCTGTTAATTATTTTGCATATGGCTCTCTGTTTTCCCAGAACCATGTATTGAATAGGGTCTTTCTCCAGTGTACATTGCTGTCTGCTTTGTTGAAGATCAGTTGTAGGTAGATGGTTTTATTCTGTTCCACTGGTCTATGTCTACTTTTATCCCAATACCATGCTGCTTTGGTTACTATGGCCTTGTAGAATAGTTTAAAGTCAGGCAATGTGATGTCTCCAGATTTGTTCTTTTTACTGAAAATTCCTTTGCACCATTTTCATGTGAAAGATAAAACACAACTATGGCCCAGGATGAAGGAAGGAAGAAGATGGTTAGGGGAAGGGGGGAAGCCAGGTGGAGGAAGGATAATTGGTGGGACCTCACCATGGTGCATATTACAAGGGTACATGCCAAATATATTAAGAGTAGAGTATGAATGTCTTAACACAATAAATTAAGTGAGGTGAAGGCTATGTTAACCAGTTTGATGTAAGCATTCCAAATTATATATAAAAACAGCACATTGTACCCCATAAATGCATTAATGTATAGTTATGATTTAATAAACAAGTATAAAAAAAACAGCCAACCAAAATATCTATACTTTCTTTGAATGCAAATTTAAATAAACTGATAATTGACATTTCCAGAAAACTGGAAATTGATTATACTGAGAAACTATTTTTATTTTTATATTTATGTTTAAAAAGAATTTGTCTTATAGTCAAATATTTATGAATGAAATAAAACAATATCTAGGATATGTTTTAATATAGTACAGAAGAGGGGAATAGATGAAGAAAGATTGGTCTGAAGTTGATAAATATTAAGTAACTACAAGGGATCTTCTTAGACTATTCTGCTTCCTGTTGTAAAATTTGAATTTTTTCATAAAGAATAAAGAGATGCAATTAATTACTGGATACATTTGTAGGAAAAAGAAAAAAATTCCTTTGGAAATTCAAGTTTGGGGGCATTTGTTTATTTGGGGTTCACAGACCAATATCCCCTATGAACACTGATGCAAAAATCCTCAACAAAACATTCGCAAACCAAATTCACATCAAAAAGATGATCCACCACGATAAAGTGGGTTTCATCCCAGGCATGCAAGAAGAGTTTAATATGCAGTTTTCTGTCCCGGATCCTGCCCTAGAGTGAAAGCATTGCTTTCCGGGGCAGGAAGGGGTGTTCCACGGGTATGCTGCAACTCAGATCCACCCTGCACTTGCCATTCAGTTCTGCCCACATGGGCTCTCCTGCCTCTCAAAATTAGTTTACAGTTCCCCCCCTTCCTGCCCCACAGCAACACAATAGAAGCTTTGCGGGTACAGGATGCAAAGAGAGAGCCTGTTGGTCTCCCCCATTCATACCCTAGGTTCAATCCCTGACTTCACCAGGAAGAAGCATGTTGGACCTGAGTTGCCTGTGGGGAGCTCTTGCAGGTTCGATGCCCCTCTGCTTCAGGATGTGCTCTGCCCTGTGGAGCAGTGATGTGAGCAGCACTGGAGAGGGCTGGCAGGCAGGCTGCTCACAGTACAAGTGGTCCCTGGTCCACTGAAGGTCTTTAAGACGAAAAGTGTGAGGCTCTGTGGGAGCCTGACAGTAATGGACATACCAACACAGGGAAGCAGCTACTCCTGAAAGGCCCAGCTCAATTGTCCCTCGGGGCACCTGTGCCGCTCACCAGCAGCAGGCAGGGGAGCAGAGCGGGAAGCAAAGACTCTGAGTGGAGGAAAGCTGGCACTTTGATCCTCTTTGTCCCTCTCCTTGGAAGGCAGCCGACCTGGAATGTTCAAGCTCTGGGAAGGTCTGGGTAGGACTTGGCAAATGTTTGTGTAGGGACCAGTGACGTAGAAACTGATGAGCGGAATCTCCCTGAGAAGGAAAAAGGGCAGAGAAGCAGTGTGGCACCCACCATCTCAGCTCAGGTCTGTGGGTACAGAGAGCAACCCAAAGGTGGCTGGCAGCCTGGGTGCCTTGCTTTCAAGAAGTTCCCAGTTTGGGGGAGCAGTTTTGGGGCTCATGAGGGTAGAGATGCTCTGCAGCAGCTCAGGGGCCCACTGAGCAGCAGAGAGTGAGTAAAGGAGAAACAAAACTCCATCTGCCCTTTCCATGGGTCTCGTGGTTCTCAGGAGCTGATCTCTGCTGAGATCTTGCTCCCTCTTATTTTGCTCTGCAACTTCTTCCCCTGTGGGGGACCTTTTACCAAAAGGATCATCAGGTGCTTCCACATCTGAATTATTGTCCTCCTTTTCAGTTTTATGGTTAAAGGGTCCACGTAGGAATACTTAAGGGAAGAGTCATAGTTTGATGTGCTTACATTACCAGTAATAATGATTTCATACGCTTGAGACCAATATTCAATTATTAGTTGTAAGTAGATTAAGAATCAAATTAGGAATAGGATTGCAGAAGATGTACAAAAGGAAAACAGAAAAAAGGAGAAAAGCGATTCAGAGAATCCTTAGTTTTCAGTGCAAAGCCCTGTAAGGACCTTCCCCTTTAAAATTCTGAAAGCTTCCATGACTTGGCAATTATGAATTGGGATAAATTGCCCAAATGCCCATCATCCCACGAATGGATTAACAAATTGTGATATATGTACACCATGGAATACTATGCAGCCATAAAAAGATGGAGACTTCACATCTTTTGTGTTTACCTGGATGGGGCTAGAACATATTCTTCCTAGTAAAGTATCTCAAGAATGGGGAAAAAAGGATCCAAAGTACTCAATACTACTATGAAATCAGTGTATAACCACCTACACCTTCATAGGAATGGTAAAACATAACTATAGTCCAGAAGGGAGGAGGGAGAGAGAAGGGACAGAAGAGGGGACAGGGGAAGCCGGGAGGAGGAAGGGTATTTGGGAAGACCTCACCTAATGTGCATAAGGCGATGACATATTTCTAAACTATTAAGAATAGAGTATACATGTTGTACCACAACAAATAAGTAAGTGAGGAGATGGTTATGTTAATCAGTTAGATGTAAGCATTCCACATTATATATTAAATCAGCACATTGTACCCCATAAATGCATTAATGTACACAGTTATGATTTAATAAAAGAAATAAATAAAATAAAACCCTGAAAGCTGTCTTGCTGTAAACATCCCCCTCCCTCCGCAGTGCTCCGTGCTACAGGTGGTAGAGATTTTCTGGTAAGGCAGGGCTGTTCGTTCTGGGACAGTGCTTTTGGGGAGGTCAGAATGTAAAATGCTTAAACTTTGTTGAACACAGCAAGATTTGTTCCAGACCAGATAAGGAGATAAAATATCTCTTTTCTCCTGTCACCTTAGTTTGGCCAGAGGAGTCTATCTGTCTGGACACAAGGCTTTCAGCGTATTAAAAAATCACATCTGTAATTTGCAGGCATGGTCTGACTGAGGTATTTCTCTATCGTCCTGCTCCTGGGCTGTTTCACCATCCAGACTCTGTTCGTATTAAGACCATAAATACCTTGAAACAATAAAAGTAACAAATAAATCTATCTTAATATAGTTAGTTAAAGAATTAGTTTAGTTAAAGAAATGTAAGTACAGCAAGAACCATGATGCAATTGCTGGCCTTGCCTTCATAAGATTTAGGATTGAAACACTGATGGATGGGGCGGTGCCTGTGGCTCAGTGAGTAGGACGCTGGCCCCATATACCAAGGGTGGTGGGTTCGAACCTGGCCCAGCCAAACTGCAACCAAAAAAAAAGAAACACTGATGGATGAAATAAATCCAGAACTAGCCTGATACTTGGGTTGGCATACTGGAAGCCTCACAAAGAAGGGTACGCTGTCTCCCAAATCCCTCACTGCTCTTCAAATTTTCTCTTTGTGTCTAGTCTCCTAATTTTTTCCTATAATTCCTGACGGTCTCCTGCCCCACCAAGCCACTGGAAGGAAACCCACAGTGTGTTGGGACTGTTTCCCAACAGATGGTCATAGAACAAGTCAAGGGAGATGAAAGTCAGGATCTGCTTCTAGTTTATTTTAAAGAAAAGAAGAAATTATGGAGATCTTTGGAAAGTCACATGATTTCTAATCGAACCATCCTCAGGAACTGCCCTAAGAGCCAACAGAATGGTGAAGAAGGCACATCAACTGCTGACGACAAGGAGAGTGGACAGGAGGGGTGGACGGCACAGCAGGGGAAGGAACCAGAGACAGCCACATCTGCTCAGAGAGCAACAGTGCCACAGTGGAGGGGCCGACAGATCCCACACACAAATACGAGAATAAAGAATAGATGTGGCCTTGTTTCCTATGTTCTAAATGATTTTTTAAATGAAAAACTGTTCTCTGCTTTAAAAAAAAATAAGAAGGCAGACAGGTGCAAATAGAGCCACTTGACTGAAGTGTGTCCTGGTGCCGTGAGGCTTTATCTGGAGGCATAAACATGGACAGGCCTTCTCTCAAGGGCAGTAGACAATGGAAATATTTTGTTTCAATCATCTTCTTTTTTACTTCTTAAAATTTGTTTTAAATATTTTATTTTTAATCACTATGGGCACATAATGGTTACACATATTTATAAGGTACATATGATGTTTTGACAAGGGGGAGAACATAGGGGTGGTTCCCGGGTGCAAAAATACTATAGATAACTAGAATTAACAATATTTGATAACACAACAAAGTGATTATAATCAACAATAAGGGCATACTTTAAAATAATTTAAAAAGTAAAATTGGAATGTTCCTATACAAAGAAATGATGAATGCCGGAGGTGATGGATACCCCAATTACCCTGATCCAATTAATCTGCAATATACTTTTGGCCTTACTTAACCAGACACATTTCCAAAACTTTTGAACCGCTCAAGACATACTTAACTTTGGCAATATTAGTTACCAGTGGACACAGTGTCTTTTTAAAATTAAAATTTATTAACTCCTTAAGGCCTCACATTTCACAAAAGAAGCTGTCAAATCTAGGAGCCGTTTCTATAGGAAAGGAAATATTAGAGAAAGTTAGCATTCAGTCTGTCATAAATAAATCAATTTCCATAAAAGCAAGATGTATATTTTGAAACAAATTTGAATACTCCAGTGGTTATTCTTCCAAAGTTTGCTTTTATCAAAACATCTTCATGTTTATATGGATGGAATTGGAAAATGTTCTTTTTAGCAAAGTATCTCAAGAATGGAAGAAAAGTATCCAATGTACACAGCCCTACTTTGAAACTAATTCATAGCTTTTATAGGAATGTCATAACCTAATTATAGCCTTAGAATATGGGAAGGGGGTGGGAAGGAGAAGTGAGGGGGTATATGGGGGGAGGGAGGGACATTGGTGGGGTCACCTCTATGGTTTATCTTATAGGGGTACAAGTGAACCTTTCTAAAAGCAGAGTATAAACCTTTTAACTTAATAACTAAGAAAATGACATGAAGGTTATGTTAACCAGTTTGATGAGAGCATTTCAAAATGTATATGAAAACAGCAACACTGTACCCCATGATTGCATTAATGTACACAGTTATGCTATAAGAAAAAAAAAAATTCAAAACATCTTATAATAGTAACTTTGTGTGTCAACGTGACTAAGCCACAGGGTGCCCAGATAGTTAGTAAAACATTTTTCTGCATGTTCCTGTGAGGGTCTTTCTGATCGAGGTTAACATTTAAACTGGTAAGACTGACTAAAGTTGATTGCCCTACCCAATGTGTGGACCTTATCCAATCAATTAAAGGACCAGTAGTACAAAAAGGCTGGCCTTCTGCCAAGTTAGAAAGAATTCCTCCCGCCTAACTACTTTCAAACTGGAGCACTGTTGTTTTTTTTTTTCCTAACTTCAGACTGGAACTAAACATAGTTTGTTCCTGGGTCTTGAGTCTGCAGGCCTTCAGAGTGGAACTCATCAGCTCTCCCAGCTCTACCTGGCTGACTCACCCTGAAGATCCTGGGACTTGCAGTTCCCATGATCCCTTGAGCCCATTCATTATTACACACACACACCCTACCTTATTTTATTGGATATCTCCATAGATATACATACACATACATATGTGCTGTAAGTTCTGTGTCACTGGAGATCTTTAGCTAATACACATCTGTTAATTTATTTTTAATGATTCGATTCACATAGTTCCTACAGAATAGTGTTATATTTGTAATATTTGTTATTCTTAAGTATTCTTTTTAATTGTGGAAGAAAAAGACCTCTTTCTTTTTCTAATCTGCACAAAGACACCAGAAGAGCCAGTACCTTGGAAGCAGCACAGCGCACAGGAGACAGCCCTGTAAGGAGGTTAAGAGCAAGCATATAAGTCTAAATTTAGTTTCGCCTCCACACCCATCAGCTGAGTGGTCTTGGGACCATGACCTCTCCTCTATGCTTTAGTTCCCCCATCTCTAAGAAAATAGGGGGCTGGTGTGGTTTAAGTCATTATAGCATAGAAAGCACCTAGAACAGTGCCTGACAAGTAGCTATAAATATTAGCTATTGTCCTTATTATCTTAAGTATATTTAAAGTGCATATTACAGTTCTTAAACTCTATTAACCATGAAACACTTGGTATCTTTTCATTATTAGAATCATTCCAAGCTAGACAACTGGAGAGAAACAAGAGGGGGAAATGACCTCAGTGAACTTTTCATGTGAAGATGACATGTCACCAACCCCAATTTAGAAAGGGTGGGCTTTTTCATACATCTCAGGATTAGAAGTACATTATGTATGCTCTAACTTTTCTTCCTAGTAACAATCTTGCCTCCGTTGTTAGAAAAATCTAGGTAACTCAGAATTATTTTATTCATTAAAATGCTGTGCTTAAGATTCACTGGTACATCATAGGTGATATCTAACCTTGAAAAATCTCCCATTAACAGAGGTAATTATTTGTGTGGATAACAGCACAGTAGCTAAATCATCAGTTGGTTTTTCTAACTACCACTGCAGCCTTTAAATTTCAGAAACAAAACGATCAAAAATAAAAAGACTCTAAGAACTAGAGGTAGCTCAAGGAAAAATCCCAAAGGTAGGACCAGCTAACTTAATTCTTTAATCTTTGTCCTATCATCGGCTCTTCTCTGGTGCCACAACTTGCTCAAATGATATTGTTAGAAAGAAAACTCTAATTATATTAGAAAATGCTATTCTAGTTTCATATTAGGTCTGGAGGCACTACTGGGACTGACAAAGATATTGAGAATTTTTATCTGGCAAAGAAGTTACTGTACTAATGTTATTATCACTTTAAAGCAGTGTGCACTATTTTCCCTCGAATAAGACTGTACATCTCTGCAGCTGTACTCCAAGATCACCATGTCCGTGTCATTATCACCTTGCTGGGTAAAAACCTTAGCTAATTAGCTGTGTCTTCCTACTCCTGACAGAGTGGCCCAAAGAGTTTTAGAATCAGCTCCTTAGCCTTCATCTGCCAGGACTATTTAAAGGAAGCGGCTATGGGGATGCTGTGGTTACCATGACCAGTGAGTAACTGAGGTACAGACTTGGCATCCTTCAGGGACAGCAAGCCCCTGGGCATAGGAACAGACAGCTCCCAGTGCCCAGACCCCTCACAGCTTCAGTATAGTTCCAGCAAAGCATCTGTGTATCCACGACCATTTATAGCCACAGCTGCTGTTTGCCCCAGTGGCTTCAGCCTGGCTGCTCCAGAAATCCCTTGGCAAGCACCCAAATCCACTCCAGGACACTGATTGACATTATTTGTCTACATTTCACACAATTTTACTTTTTTCCCAGCGGTTAAAGCAATAACCCTCTGACTGTTGGGCTGGCTATACTCCCAACAGTGATCTAACTTAATTTGTTACACCACTATGCTTTTATTTCATTCTCCTCACTCACCACTTTTTTTCTTTGTTTCTCTTAGCTCATCTTTTGGAGCAGCAGAAATGTCAGAGGCAAAAGAAGCTGACTTGGGGAAGACGGGATCCAGGCTACAGATAAGCAGCAATGAACAAGGAATGAGGTCTGTGTACTATAGACTGTTAGTGACCCACCACCACCAAAATTCCTATGTTGACAGGAACCCCCAATGTGATGGTATGTGGAAAGGAGACCTTTAGGAGACAAAGTTAGATAAGGTCCTGAAGGTAGGGTGCTCATAATAGGATTAGTGTTCTTATTTTAAAAAAAAGAAAAAAAAAAGGAACCCTGGAGATCATGCTTGCTCTTACCTGTGTCCCCCCCACTGTCCAGGTAGGCTCCAAGGTGATATGAGACAGGTGGCACCCCAGTCAGCTGGGTGGAGCTAAGGAGAGGACCTGCCACCTCCACCCTGGTCATGTTGGTACAGCGGCAGCCGGCAGAGGAACCAGCAGCCTGGACAGTAGGTGGGGGCCAGCAAGAGGTTCCAGTACCTGGAGAGGCCAGACAACTGCTGGGGAGACACCAATGCCTTAGTGTCTCCCTCCCCTTGCACTTATGGATGAACAGGGAATACCATCCCGGCCCCCCATTTCCTAGGCCTGGTCAATTTCATGTAAGTTTCCTAGGCCTGGGAATGAAAGGGATTGTATCCATGCATTAAGGAGCTCATTCACCTTGACCCTCTGGAATGGACTGTATCCATTCATTTGTTACCAAGTCCTGGCCTCATGTAACTACAAAGGACCTATGCAACTATATATACCCCTAGACAAAGAACCCAGAGAGAGAGAAAGTGAGCTAGCTTTCTTAACACTTGGGTTGTTCTCTCTGCCAGGAGCTTTGGGGTTTTTGCATTCTTTTCTGTAAAATAAATCCCATCTTACCACTGACCTGTGGTCTGTGGATTCATTTGTTGAATCACTGAGACCAAGAAACTACTGAAGATGAAATTCCAGTATCAAAGGGAAGGCCCTGTGAGCATTCAGCAAGAAGTGGCTGTCTGCAAGTTAGGAAGAAAGTGCTCGCTCACCAAGAACCAAATCTGCCAGCACCTTGACCTTGGACTTCCCAGGCTCTAGAAATGTGAAAAGTAAACTTCTATTGTTTAAGCCATCCAGTTTATGGCAGCCCCACCCGACTAATGCAGTGTGGACTAGAGCTGATGCTATTGGTCTGAGTATCATTGTAAGTCTTAAATATTTCGCCTCCTCTCTTAGCACTGGAGCATGTCAGAAATTATGTTATCTGCTCATTTATTTATGTTACAAAGCTTACAAAATTATGGCACCAAACTATACTTAGAAATGCCTGTAATTAACACTTTTATGAAAAGACTATTCCATCCACAAAGAATATTCTTAGCTACGTTAAGCTGCTCAGTCATCATAAATTTAAGTAGAAGCACACTTCAAGATACACCAGGAGACTAACCATCCAATGCACCAAAAGTTCAAGTGGAAAATCAATTCCCTAAAACAAATTATTTTCAGTCATTCAACAAAATGAATGAAATTCTTTCTAGATGATCATGGTGCTGGGTGCCATTTGTGCAAGGTGAGGGGGGAGGATAGCAAGAAATCAAGGGCTTGGTCCCCGCCATCCAAAAACCTGTAATACTCACCTGAATAAGCCTCTGCGGTAGTTAATTTGCCTGTATCTATGACAGACTTATTAGTTATTTACCCCATTTTTCAAATTCTCATTTATATGCTGTTTATTGTGACTCCAATCCATACCGTGAAATATATGTTCTTATTTTCAAAGTGAGCGTTTTTCAAGATATACAGATAGGAATCAACTTGATTTTCAGAGTTAATATAGCTTAGTAACACATCAATGCAAAAAAGAAGAAGAAAAAAAGGCTAAGCCCAAAAGTGATTCACTTAGATACAAAAACAGACTATTCAAAGGCTTGCAGGCTGCATTTAAGTCTCCCAGTCGGAGATAATGAGACACCATCTGCTTGTCACTCATTTGCAGAGTTTATGTAGCCAGAGAAGAAGGATCAAATATCCATCTGAGCCGGTTCCATCATCTATTTTTCTACACTACAGAATGCAGATGTAATTTTTTACAAACTACATAGAATTATTTTTTTTAAAGAAATATACTTTTTGAATATATTTAGTCTCTCAATAACATCTTATATATTTGATAAGAAAATGTATTTTCTCCTCCAAAGAATATTTGAAGTGAGAGCTGGTCCACACCTGTTTCATATTTGTTAAAAAAAAAAAAAAAGAAAGAAAGAAAGAAAGAAAACTTAAGTGTCACCGCCACCCACACCTAGAGAAGCATAAAATGAAAGTTCCACGGCAGCAGCAAATGGATCAGGGTTGAGAGAAACGCTTTCCCTCCCAGAAAGGAAGAACTAGCTTTTATGGAATCAAAAGTGGATTTTGTGTTTTTTGTTTTTGTTTTTGTTTTTTTTTTGAGATGGAGCCTAAAGCTATCCCTCTGGGTAGAGTGCCATGGCATCACAGCTCATAGCAACCTCCAACTCCTGGGCTCAAGCGAGTCTCCTGACTCAGCCTCCCAAGTAGCTGGGACCACAGGTGCCCACCACAACGCCCAGCCATTTTTTGGTTGCAGCCGTCA
>CAUYQV010101830.1:0-11333 GCA_963574575.1 Galagoides demidoff
GCTCACAGCAACCTCCAACTCCTGGGCTCAAGCGAGTCTCCTGCCTCCGCCTCCCAAGTAGCTGGGACCACAGGCACCCGCCACAACGCCCGGCCATTTTTTGGTTGCAGCCATCATTGTCGTTCGGCAGGCCTGGGCTGGGGATTCAAACCCGCCACCTTAGGTGTATGTGGCTGGCACCTTAGCGACTTGAGCCACAGGCGCCGAGCCGAAAAGTCTCTCATTTTTAAGTAGTTTTCTTTTTTAACCAAGAAGACAAAGCTGCTTATAAAAAAAGAAGCAATTTCATCTTAGACTATTTTCATAGCATTTTATGTACAAAACCTTCATCTTCTTTATCTCTCCTCAGCCCATCCTGACACATAAGACTTTTAAATCCTGAAGTCATGGTGCTCACCTACCACCTGCTTTTTTTGCAAGAATGACCTTCCAAATGAAGAAAATGTATTGAGTTTTAATGTTTTGAGGTCACGGTTTTTATGCTCTCAAATTAGTAAAAGAATTTTCAAAGTGTAGAATGTTTATTGGATTCTTGGGTTAGGAATGATTGTCTTACAATAATTACTTATGGAGTATTGACTACTTGTCAGGGATATATATTAAGTTATCAAAGCTTTTCAACAACTCAAACACAGGTGAATAAATAAACTAAGCCCTTGACAGCCCTAAAAAGCTGGACAATGGCAGATCTGGGATTTGAATCCATCTAGTCTGGCTATTGAGGCTAAGCTCTCAACCACCACACATAACTGGCTCCTTAGAATTCTTTTTGCTAAAATTGCTTATGGGAAGTTAACTTGGAATAGCCCTGCATGCTCTCATCTCTTCAGATTTCAATTCCCATGATTGTAAAAGATGACTGAACTATGTGATTTGGAAAGATCCTTCCTGTGCCTAGATCATTACAGATGCCCAATAAATACTAAGCTCTGGAATTTTCTGCCACACAATATTCAACTTAGAGACAAGCATGTCTCCACATAAGTTTGATGTTGCAAGAGAGATGTTATGGAATAAACACTGGGATTGGGACTTGAAGACATGGGTTTAAATGCACTCAATACTAATGTGAAACTAATATAATCAACTACTTGCCCCCACAAAAGAAAAAACACAAGTACAGTCTAGCAAGGGGCAGGGCAGAGTAGGGAGGGCCACTGGTGGGATCTCACCTAAATGCAGGATGGTGAGGGGGTTGAGCACACCTCCTGGGTGAAGGGCTCGGCTACAACTAGAACTTTACCTTAGAACAGTATACAAGTAATCTAAACATTTGTTCCCTCACATTAACCTGACACAAACAGACAAGCAAACAATCAGAGACATGGGCTGAAAGGCTTTCCCCTCCCTGCCACAAGATGCATGCATCTCATCTTCAGTTTCCCTGTAAGACAACAGACTGTTAACCTTAACCACAAGGAAAGCAGCAAGCAGTACACATTGTTTTTTTGAGGCATCTCTCTGTTTTGAGGAGGACTTTTTTTTTTTTAATGATTTTATTAACTTTTTCTTTTCTTTTCTTTTTTTTTCAGTTTTTGGCTGGGGCTGGATTTGAACCCACCACCTCTGGTATATGGGGCCAGTGCCCTACTTCTTTGAGCCATCTGTCTCTGGACTTTTTGTTTAAGGAACTGCCTCTTCTACGGATTCTACTTTGACACTGCTAAACCATTCCCCGCGTCCTAAACCAACCTGGAGGTTTGAGGCCTATGGAGACTGAATAATATTCCAGGTCACTCTGAAACACTTGGTACTGACATCATAAAGACCTCTCCTGTAATATTCTTTATAGATCCAATTATGCTTGGAGTGGAGTTTCTAATTAGGTAGTAAATTCTGAATAAACACACTAAGCAGAATGAGGCAGCCAACCCAGAGAATCCCTTAGTCCTGTGCCGGTGATGTATGGACACTGATAAAACGAGGACCCACAGTGCCTGGGAAGACAGAAAGCAAAGCGAGCCCTTGCTCCTTGTACTCTGTTCCAGTAGCACCTTAGTGTTAGCCAGCTAAGAAACTGTTACAAGAACAAATCTGCCAAACTTTACTTTCTTTCTTTTTTTTTTTTTTTGAGACAGTCTTACTATGTTGCCCTTAGTCAAGTGCCGTGATGTCACAGCTCACAGCAAGCGTCAACTCTTGAGCTTAAGTGATTCTCTTGCCTCAGCCTACCAGGTAGCTGGGACTACAGGCGCCCACCACAATGCCCAGCTATTTTTTTGTTACAGTTGCCATTGTTTTTAGTTGGTCTGGGCCAGGTTAGAACGCACAAGCCTTGGTCCATGTGGCAGGCACCATAACCACTGTGCTACGGGCGCTGAGCCCCAAACTTTACTTTCTATGATGGGCAAAGCTGCCAGAGAAAAGAGACAAGAATCACAAACTCCACTCAACATTCACATATCCCACATCGTGGGCAGGAAGGAGGTTAGATGAGCACGCATGTTTTTCTTATCTACCAAAACTATACCACTTACTTGGAGAAAGAACCACAACATAATAATTCTGGTAAGATTTACCCTTTTCTTTAGCATAAAAGACAAAGAAACAGTCTTAGTGGGGACTGTGTAATTGGAAAATGAAATGGCAACAGGCAGCAGTTTCTCCTCATAACGATGCACAATGATAAACAGGACTGAAGAATTAGTGACGTGACAGGTGCGATCTGAGAAATTTCAAGTTAGTTTCAGCATTTAGCATACCCCTAAAATATTAGTAATTCTAAATTAACTTCAGGGTTTAAAATGATATACTATATATACATATATGTGTGTATTTCAATAAAAGTAGGTTTAAAAGCTTATTTTTAGTTGTTTTTTTAACAAGCACTCTCTGGGAATAAAAGGAGAAAGGTGATGACAATGTGTAGTGATAACAATCCATCCACTGTCTGATGATTTTTATCTAATTAGACACTGGTTCATTCATAATGTGCCCAATGCCTGGAAGATTTATAGAAAGGCGGGTAAAAGCTTTACTTTCTATTGCCAGACCCCAAAAACCACAACTTCAACTGAAACCAGAAACCAGTGCCTGCCAGACTAAAAAAGAACAATAACAAAAAACAGGGAGCTTATTATTAGGGTCAACAATAGGGCTTTGTCAGAAAATAACCTCCCCTCCCCCGCAATGTTTTTTCATTACTGTCTTTCCCCTGGAAGCAGCTCTACTTCTCTGTGAACTTGCACCTGCAGTTCCAACCTGTGAGACACATTCAGTCCGACGGCTCAGACTGCCCCAAATTGCACGACCAGCATGTTAGGAGCAGAAACTCAGGCAAGACCTCGCTCCCTAGTGGTATAGGAACTGGACAGCATGGATCTCTGGTCATTTAGTGAATGTGGAATTAAAACAAAACAAAATTAAAATATTATCTATGTTGGCTCAGCACCTGTGGTACAGTGGATACGGCGCCAGCCACATACACTGGAGCTGGCAGGTTTGAACGTGGCCTTGTGCCTGCCAAACAACAATGACAACTACAACAAAAAAACAGCTGGGCATTGTGGTGGGTGCCCGTAGTCCCAGCTACTTGGGAGGCTGAGGCAAGAGAATCGTTTAAGCCCAAGAGTTTGCTGTGAGCTATGATGCCACAGCACTCTACTGAGGGCGACATAATGAGATGCTGTCTCAAAATAATAATAATAAAATAATTTTTTAAAAAGTAAATAAATAAAATTTTTAAAAAATATATATGTTTTGTATCTGTGCCAAAAGCACTGGGCAATTTGTAAATATAATTGCAGAGCAAAGATAAAACTGCTTAAGATTTTTATCTTTCGGGTCATAAAAAAATAAAGTATTTCACTCAGTTCTTTCAAAGTTTTTAAGTAGCGTGTTTGAGGTGAGGGGATAAGTGGTCTGTCCATCATCCCAGTCCCACTGGCAACTCTAAGATAAGTAGAGAAGGAAGCACTGGCGTCCTGAACAAATCCGTCAGAAACCCAGTTTAATGAACACGCACCCCGAGCACGAGCCCCTTTTAAATTCCGTGCTGTCTCTTCTCTTTTAATAAGCTGACAGCCTATTTAAGGGGTGTGGAGGCAGTGAGAGGATGGGAGATGCAGGGCAGACGCTAAACCATAGGTTTATGCTCCCATGTCTTCGATGATTAGTTTTGAATATCCTCATGGTACCACTGTGGAAGTGAGGCAGGAAATGAGTGGCTAATTACAGTGTGTATTAACATGCTGCAAATTAAGCAGGAGAGCACGTTTCGTGTCATTTTCTAAGAGAATTACAACTATGACACATCAAGCGAAACTGTTTAACAGAGGAAGAAAAATATATTCCTCTTGTTAAGTACCACATGCCCCATGGAAACAGGTGAGAACTAAAGATATCCATAGCTCTCTGAGTGTGGAAAAAACTGAATCCAACTCCCAGCCTAGTTTTTAGTGGACAGGACTGACTACACAATCTGAAGGGCCCAGTACAAAATGAAAATGTGAGGCCCTTAGTCGAAAATTATTAAGACGGCGACAGCAGTGTATTAACCTGAATGTAGGGCCCCTCCGTGGGACGGCATCAAGGCTAGTGCCTGTGAAGCTGTATATTGACAGCAGTGTACTAACCCGAGTACAGGGCTCCCCTGTGAGACAGCATTAAGGCTGGAGCCCATGTATTAACAGCAGGGTACTAACCCAAGTGCAGGGCTCTCCCGGGATGGCACTGGGTGTATTAACCCAAGTGCGGGGCTCCCCCGTGGGACTGCATTGAGGTTGGTGCCCATGAAGCTATGTATTAACAGCAGTGTATATTCACGCCTATGGTTTATCTTACAAGGGTACATGTGAATCTTTCTAAATGCAGAATATAAATGTCTTAACACAACAACTAAGAAAATGACATGAAGGCTATGTTAACAAGTTTGATGAAAATATTTCAAATTGTGTATAAAAACAGCACACTGTACCCCAGGACTCTATTAATGTACACAGCTATGATTTAATAAAAAATAAATATATAAATATGAAACATAATTAATAATTAAAAAAACCCCAGCAGGGTATTAACCCAAGTTCAGGCCCCCCCCCCCAATGGGACAGCATTGAGGCTGGTGCCCATGAAGCTATGTATTAACAGCAGTGTATTAACCCAAGTGCAGCACCTCCACCGTGGGACTGTGCTGAAGCTGGCCCTCTTAGTGGGAGAGACTTTCTGTGTTAAAATGTGGCAAATTGAGCTGAATTTATGGCTGTAACTGTTTCTGAAAGTTCTTTTGATCTTAAATTGCATCACAGAAAAGGGGAAAAAAACCAAAGTTCCCCCACAGACTCCCAAACCAAGAACAAACAAAAAACTTAGCCATATTGACTGGGAATGATTGAGGAGTTACTGATTTTTCCCACCTGTGACTGGGTGTGTGCCACTCCCCACTCACTCTTCCTCCCAATGCCCAGACTGCCGTGAAGAATGAGATCCTAGAAGCCAGCAGACTGCACCTTCACACTGACAAGAGGAGTTACCAGTGGGTAGCACCATATAGACTTGTAAACTTTTAAAATTACAACCCACATTAACAAACACATTTTATACTGCACCTAGTACACACTTAGACACACATACACAGGTAAATATAATGAAAAGAAGTATCAAGAAACAATAATTCCCCTATGATACCCTCTGATATTTTCTATTCAATTTCATTCATATCTATTCTATTTCACCTTTGGGAGAAGCTGCTCAAGATCCACCATATGGAATTTACAATCCAGTAATGGCTCCAACCCACTCAGGCGGTGAAACCCACAAGTTGGAAAGCACTGTTACACTGGCTATTGTCTTTCTCTGCTAGGTGGGCTCTGCTCCCTGCCCCCTACCCCAGTCTTCTGGAAATGCATTCTGCTGTGGCCACTGAGTCAATGTTAACTTAGACTGAGATGACCCCAGCAGCACTGCACCTCCTGAGATTTCTCCTTTTGGAATAGAGTGGAAACTCCCTTTCTCTTGGGTTGCCAAGCTGAGGAGGTGTGATTCAGGACTGAGGGAGGCAAAGAAAGAGATTCCTGACTAAACTCCTGGTCTGAGGTACCGATAAAGTGGCTTCATCTTGGTTCTTCCTGGTTATAAGAGCCACTAAGGGCTTTGTAAAATTTTTGTCCTTTCCCAACCACAAAGTCACAGCTACTATGAACACCATGGGCAAACAAAGCCATGTAAAGAGGTAACAAACAAACATGGTGCAGATGTGAGCAGCTGTACTGTAAAAACTACACTGCTCTCAGCCCCCTTTTACACATTTGTAAACCTTTTACTTCTGTTACTATGAAAGAAAAGCTTCCTTGTTTTATCAGTATTTACAGAAATAACACTTTCCTCCATGTTTTTATGTTATTTAACAAATAAGAATTAAGCCTGTGACTCTGGCTGTAAGACATAAATGTCAAGTTGAAGAGGCTTTGAGTCTTAAAAAGGTTCAATTGATGATGTCTAGAAATGAAAGAAGTAACATTAACACTCAATTTATTGATTATAGAGACTATCATTTACTGAATGTCTAGTGTTCCAGGAAGCTTGTCATCTGTTTTAAAAAAATCCTCATGACACTTTTTAAGACAAACAATACCTTCATTTTTTACATTAAAAGGAAGGCACAAAAACATTAACTTGTTCCAGATTACCCAGCCTGAAATGGGTGCTACTGTGATTCAACCCAAGACTGTGATTCCTTCCACTTCCTGTTTCCCTATTGGCTCTTCAGGGACTGCTGTGGGGTGGGACATCGCAGATGCCCAATGACCCACATGAGGCCGCCCCCTCCCTGCTCTCTCTCTTTCTCATCTCCCCCCCCCCCACTCTCTGCCCTCTGATATACAGTAAACTTATACTTTTATATCTTAAAAAAAAGACATTGCCTGGTTTTCTTATTCTTTTTTTAAAGTGACAATTCACATTATTAATTGGCAATTCAAAATGATACTGCTTTTCTTCATAGGTTAATGTGTGAAAACATGTTACGTTGCCATAGCAGATTTAATCAAGGTAGCATAAGACACCTGGAGAACGGCAGCTACATCGCCTATTGCCTTGGATCTTAATGTCGGCTTGCAGAACATTTCACACAAGCCAGACCTCCTACTAAGCTGAGCCTGGAATCCCAACCAATGTACTATTTTTCTAGAGAATAACAAAACCACAGATAATGATTTTAAGTTTGATAAAATATAGACTCCCTGCTAAAAGACAAATTCTCTCCCTCTTTCTTTCTTTTTTCCTTTTTTAAGAGAAAAAAAAACAGCTAATAAGAAAGACCCCAGCTGGTTAAATATGGCCACCAAAGTGCTCCAGATTCCTCTGGCTTCGGGCCCATAAAATCTTCATTTGATCGTCTATAATGCTGAGCTTTTGAGTTTCAAATTCTCTACATTTCCTCCATCCAGAATGAATAAGTGTTGAGATAAATCCTAATCTCATATAACTGTCTCCCTTATTTCAATCAGCTCCTTAATTTGTATTATTTCTAAAGGATGTCTCAATTTTGAAGACATTTTCAGAAAATTGGCAGAAAATGGATGTTTTCTAATACTGGTAAGCTTCTTTGGCCAGACATTTGTACTTGCTTCTCCATTCACTGTCTCTGCATCTTATCCTTCTGAAAGCAATTCAGGAAAGGAAAGTAGGCTAAAAAGCTCATTATTTAACCAGATTTTAATAGTTCTTTTTTAAAGATTTCTTAGTTTAAAATTTTAACTATCATTCTTTAATCCACACAGCATATTTGTTCATGCAAGAATCAGAAAATGCAGATATGTAAAATGAATAAACCATAAAACCAAAATTACCCTAACCCCAACTATTCAGAGATAATCTGTGCTAGTAGTTTCAATTTAACCTTCTAGGCATTTATGTATATCTTTAAAAATCAGATGCATGACTTTGTAGCTTTATGAAAATAGCTACAGATGCTATTTGGAAATCATTTCTTTATGTCAATATATCATGAACAACTTTCTAATATTAATCACATATATATTATCATTCTAGCATCTGCATAGTATTTTAAAGTATATTCTGATTTTTAAAAAAATCAATCTCACACTATTGCATAATTTAGTTTTCATTATTAACAACTATAAACAATGTTGTCTTTAGGACAGGTAATCTATTGAACAATTAGCATAAAATTCCTAGCAGTGGAATTACTGGATCAAAGGGATAAAACTCAAAGAATTTTCTTTATTGTTACACCAATCTGTTGTGTCAACCAATTAGCAGATTGTATCAATTTATCCTCTTAGCAGTGTGTAAGAATGTTCAGTTCTCATTCTTCTTTTAGATCCTTGCTATTCTAACAAATAAAAAGGCACTTTAATACATCATTTGTGTTTCCATGATTATTGTATGCTTTAAAATTCAGTTTAAAGACACATTTATGGAGTGGCGGGAAAAGGACCTCTAAAAATCCACCCTTCCATACAGTAACAAGAATGCTGGTGAAATTTGTCACTGTCAACATTGTCAGACATCTGGGTATTAAACAAAGACATGTAACAATTCAAAGAGCATTTGTTCAAGAAAAACAGCTGAATCTAGCTGAATCCTAACAGTTTGTTTTGTAGCACTTTTAACTTGTATAATTTTCAATTCCCCTTTTCCCATCTCTGCAACAGCCTTGAAAATCAACAGCCTCCCAGTCACAGTAGCTGTGAAAACCAACAGTAAAAATGTTAGATATAAATGGCCTCAACATACCAGTCAACAAAGGCTGGCAGAAAGGATTAAAAGAAAAAAACAACCAAACCATATATATGCTGGCTACAAGAGAGGTAATTTAGATTCAAAGATACAGATGGGCTAAAAAGATAGAAAAAAATGTATCTTATAAATAGTAACCAATAGAGAGCTAGAGTAATATCAGACAAAATAGATTTCAAGATAAAAATTGTTACTAGAGACAAAGAAATACATAACAAAGGTTAACTTAATCCTATAGGAAGAACAATCACATATGCACAGTAACAATGTATGTATCAACCAAAAGAACTCCAAATTACATAAAGCAAAAATTGACAAAACTGAAAAAATACAAAATAGACTTCAACACATCACAGTCAATAATAGGTAGAACAGTGAGGCAAATATCAAAAGATGATGATAAAAAGAAGATGAAAAACATGGTCACCAACTGGAACTAAATACATCAACACAACACTGCACCAAACATTACCAGAATGTGCATTCTTTTCAAGTGTGGAGATGGTAAAACTCCCAAATTGATAAACATACTATAATCATTCCCACTACTAGCTGACCTTTTTTGCATAAATTGACAAGCTGATCTTTATACAGAAATGAAAAGGAACCAAAATAGTGAAAATAATCTTGAATGACAACAAAAGTAAAGGAATAATACTTTCTGATTTCAAAATCTAGTACAAAACTACATTCATCAAGACGGTGTGGTACTGACTTAGAAGTAGTGATGTAAATCAGTGGGGTGGAATTCAGGGCACAGAAATAAACCTTTATCTTCACGATCAACCAATTTTTAACAGGGCACCAAGACAATTCAATGGGGGAAAGAATAGTCTTTTAACAAATGGTTCTTGGACAACTGGACGTCTACATGCAAAAAAATAAAGTTAGGCCTTTTCTTACATCATATAAAGAGGGTCCCCTGCTTACAATGGCTTAATTTAAGATTTTTTTTTTACTTTATGATGGCGTGGAGGTAGTATATATTCAGTAGAAATTGCAACTCCATCATAAGTTGAGGAGCATGTGTACAAAAGTTAACTCAAAATGAATCATATACTAAAATAAAAGAGATAAAATTACACAACGACAAGGAAAAAATGCAGATGTAAATCTTCATCACTCTGGATTAGGTAAGTTTCTTTGATATAGCACGCCAAGGAAATATAAATTGAATTTCATCAAAATTAAAATCCTTTGTGCTCCAAGGGATGTTACACAAAAAACAAAACACAAAATGGGAGAATATGCAAAGGGTGCCCCCCAAATGTATACACATTTGGCGACTGGAAAAACCTGTATTGAAATTGTAATCCTCAACATACAATGATAACAAAAGATGAATACAAGTCACTCTTGAGCCCCCCTGCAAATGCAGAAGTCAAACGTGACTTGAGTATTACAAATTTAATACAGTTTTTTCCTTTTTTAAAATATGTGTATATTTTTTGTAATTCCTCTGTTTTTGCAAATAATACTTCCGTTAAGAGTCCAGCGTCCATATACATAAAGAACTTTGACAACTCAAAAAATAAAAGGACAAATAAGTTTATTAGGTCATGGTGGGGGGGAGGGGGAATGGAGAAGTGGGGAGAGGGAAGGACAAGGGGAGTGGAGGGTCATGGTATGTGACATTCTTCTTAGGGACTGGACACAAAGAGGGAATTTCCCTAACAAATGCAATTAGTGTAACCTGGTATATTCTTTGTACCTTCAATGAATTTCTAACAACAACAAAAGAATTGGTTACCAAAAAAAAAAAAAAAAATTTCATTAAAATAGGCAAAGGCTACTCAGTACCTGTAGCTCAGTGAGTAGGGCACTGGCCACATACACCGAAGCTGGCGGGTTCGAGCCTGGCCCAGGCCTGCTAAACAATGACAACTGCAACCAAAAAATAGACAGACATTGTGGCGGGCACCTGTAGTCCCAGCTACTTGGGAGGCTGAGGCGAGAAAATAGCTGTGAGCTGTGACATCACAGCACTCTATTGAGGGCAATATAGGGAGACTCAAAAAAAAAGGCAAAGAATTTGAATAGATGTTTCTCCAAAGACATATAAATGGCCAATAAGCACATGAAAACATCATTAGTTATTAAGGAAATAAAAACCAAAGTCAGATACTACTTTACAACCATACGATGGCTAAAATAGAAAAGATAACCAATAACCAATGTTGGCTAGCATACAGACACACTGGAACCCTAATACAATGCTGGCAGAATTGTAAGATAGAGTAATCGTGTTTGGTAGTAAAGTGTTTGGTAGTTCCTCAAAATGCTGATCATAGAATTATCAAATTACCCAGCAAATCTACCTCTAGGAATATACCCACAAGAAGGGAAAACTATTAGCATGATTTGAATCGTATGTTCTCGGAAAAAAACTGCACATGAATGTACATAGCACCATTATTTATTTATTTATTTATTTATTTTATTTATTTATTTTTTTTTGAGACGGAGCCTCAAGCTATCCTCCTGGGTAGAGTGCTATGGCATCACAGCTCATAGCAACCTCCAACTCCTGGGCTCAAGCGAGTCTCCTGCCTCCGCCTCCCAAGTAGCTGGGACCACAGGCGCCCGCCACAACGCCTGGCTATTTTTTGGTTGCGGCCGTCATTGTTGTTTGGTGG
>CAUYQV010101832.1:0-18986 GCA_963574575.1 Galagoides demidoff
TATAGGGAGGGAAACAGGATTGTTTGTGATTTAAAAATCTGTTCAGGAACTCTAAATTCCACGGGGATTACTTCTAAGGTTGGGGCCAAATGTTCATTTTCTCTGGTCAGGAAATTTAAGAACTCCATGTGTGACTGGGACATAAGGAGAAGCATCTAAGTTCCTGGGCTGTAATCAATGAATGTGATTCTGAGCCACGCTGGGACCAGCACACCAATGTCTGGACTGCCCTGCCTGCAGGGAGCTAGAAACTATCCCTGTACTGTGTCTGATCTCCCTCTAGATGGAGTGATCCCAGAGGAGGTAATGAATTGACTAATTACAAAGTGTGTCTGGGTTTCAGGATATTATTAAGGGACAATGAGGTACACAGTGGTAGCCATGTGGGGCAAAAGGAAGGGAGTGGTTGCCAGAATCTTAGAGAGCAGGAGCTCTTTGGAAGAGGCTATAGGAGAGGGTTTCCTGCCTGCAGAAGTTGTGGCCTTTGGTAGAGGGAGACAGGCACTGCAACCTCTGGCCAGTGGGGAGGAACCAGGAAAATGAGCATGCTGACCTCACTCTCAAGCCATCTCATCTTATTCCTGTGCCTCCCACTGGCCAAACCTAACTGGAAGCCAGAGGACAAGGAATCTGGTTGGTGCAGTCCAAGAAGACTAACCTCCTTGGCACACGGCACAGAGTGGAAAGGTGGAGAGTGGAGCCAGAGGGTCACACAGTTCATACAGCACAGTATGATCTGAAGCAGGCAATTTCATCAGCGTTAGTAAACTTTTTTTTTTTTTTTTTGGAACAGAGCCTCAAGCTGTCCCCCTGGGTAGAGTGCTGTGGCATCACAGCTCACAGCAACCTCCAACTCCTGGTCCCAAGTAGCTGGGACCACAGGCGCCCTCCACAACGACTGGCTATTTTTTGGTTGCAGCCATCATTGTTGTTTGGCGGGTCCAGGCTGGATTCGAACCTGCCACCTTAGATGTATGTGGCTGGCGCCTTAGCTGCTTGAGCCACAGGCGCCGAACCAGTAAACATTTTTTTTTTTTTTTTTTTTTGGCACAAACCATGTACCTGCATTGTGGTGTCCCCCAAGGATAAAACATGGGAATGGAGTTTTAAGGACTTGATAGTCCAGCTGGGAGAGAGAGGTAGGAGTGTTCAGGGAGGCCTTCATGGAGGAAGTGGAAATGTGAGATGGGGCTTGGAGGACGGGGGTGCTGACAGTGTTTTCCTCCACTGTAGCAAAATGCCACACAACAGCTCAATCTTCTCCAAGGTCACATTTCAGATCTTCCATCCCTGAGATTTTACATAACAACCATGGTCAAAGACATACATCTGACTGTAGCTATCTGACTCCACATGTTACTTCTTACCTCACCTGGGAAGGGTCTTTTTGCCTAACTGCCTATCTTTCCTGCTGGCTTCTCTGAAAGACAGTTTTCTTCCAACACCACGAACAATGTCCTAATTAACCAAGCAATTCGTCAATATAAATTCACTGGCCTTCTAAGGAGAAGGCCCCAGGCTGGGAAGTTGGACTCTCCCTCCCATTCTCAATGAGCTCATACTCTACATAGAACAGAGACACGTAAAAAGTGATTAAAATGTGTTTAGTAGGAGGTGTGATGGAGGTATGAGGGAAACACAGTGGAGAGAGTGACTAATTCCTAGAAGTGTTAAAAAAAAAAGGCTTCAGAGAGGTAATATTTGTACTCAAAGTCCATTAATGAGTAGGACTTGCTAGGCGGAGAGGGGGACTCCTAGCAGAGGACTTGAAATGTGTGGAAACACCAAAAAGGCACAGAGGGATGATGAAAAATTCAGCATGGCTAAAGCATAGCATGGTAGGAATTGAGTCTGGAGGGAAAGCTGTGGGCTGGTTTAAGGGGATATTACAGCTCCACGTAAGGAGTTTGTTAGGCAGACAAACAAGGAACTGAAGGATGTATTAATGCAAGGGAATAATGCGGTGAGATTTCTTTTTGGAAAGGTAATTTTCTATGAGGCAATGATACCCATTCAAATACTGTTGAAGGGACCCAAAATAGGGGCTTGTTTCTCCTCTGCCCTCCACACTACCCATCTCCTCACCTCCCCGTCCCCACTGTCTTCAGAGAACAATTGTTATATCTGTTGCCTCTCTGAGGTAACAACAACAACAACAAACAGGGCCAAATAAACGACTTTGATTCTTCTTTTAGGACAGTGTGGACTGAGAACCCCCCAGAAGACATTTCCCCTTCCTTCAGTTTTTACTTCATCTTCAAATTTGAGGAACAAGCAAATGGACGGAAGCTTAAGTGGAAGGGCCGGTCAGTAGGACTCAGGACCTTCCAGTCCTACCAGAACCAGCCAATACCAGAGTTTGTCAGTCTCCCCAGGCTCATTCCCGACTCCATGGCAATTCCCCCAGGACTTAGCTGGAAAACACCAAAAATAGGCCAGCTCTTTTCCATTTAATCAGCCATTCCTCTGAGGACACCAGATGGAATGAAGCAAAGACAGATGCACCGGGGGCACGGTGGGGTGGGAGGGGATTCTAAGTGGGGTTCTGTGAGCCCAAACTCACCTCTGCAAAGGATGCTTCTCAGAGCAAAGAGCTCAGGAGTCTGGTGGAGGGACTGCAGGCTTTTGGCTCACAGGCCAAGGGCCTCACTACAGCTCTCAAGCACTGGGCACAGAAGAGAGCTGGCATGGTCTGGGAGGAGGTCCAAAGGATGGCAGCAGGTGCTAGGGCAGCTATGTGGGGTCTCCAGGGCAGAAGGAGGAACACTGCTTCCTCTGTAGGGGGCTAATATAGGGGTTTCCAGGGGCCTCACCTGCCTTAGTCTGGCTCTTGTCTGAGGGACTGGGCAGCCAGCCGCCACACCAAGAGGCTTCTGACAGCAGCCAAGTAAAGTGGTAGAGTCTATTTCTAGAGCTCTTGAGAGTGAGGGGGAACTGCCAGCTGCCTGGGACCAGATGATCTCTGCAGGGCCTCCCCTATCTAAAACAGGGTAACACGTATGCTAAGTAAATACACCTGGGCAGGGGACAGACCAAAAAAATCCTGAGCTTTCAGGGTCTGTCACCCTTAGCAAGAACCTTCTTAGCACAGCAGAAAGACCACCGATGTGGAGCAACTACCCCCTCTGGTGGTGAATGTAGGGGCTGCTTTCTGAGCCCCTCTTTTGGTTTGTGCAGTTTCTCCCCACTAAGTGCTGACTGTGAGTTTGCCTTGTGAGTCCTGGGTGGATTCCTTCTCTTTTTAGCTTCCTTCTCCAGATTGCAATTATGGTCCCTAGCCAGAGGCTTTCAGTTTTATGGATCAACGTGTTATAATGGAAAAAGCACTTGGACTATGTCCTGAATATGAGTTTGAATATCTTTATTCAAGCCTAGCTATTTCCATATCTGCAACGTGAGGATGACGCTAGAGGCACTGCCTGGCTCCCAGGATGGGCTGTGAGAGCAAATGTGAGCCAGGCAGAGGAAGGGGTGCTTCCTGGTCCTGAGGTCCAGTGAGTCCTCTTGCTGGCTGGGGTGGTGTGGTCCTCCTGTCAGAAGCCAAAATCACTGTCACTCAGGCTTGGTCCTGAGATACCCACGGGGGTCGGCTCCTCATGGCTACCAGGCTCTTTTCATCCAGGTCAGGAAGTCACCTTCTCCATTGCCCTGGGCTGACAGCCAGGGGAGGACAGGGTGACCTGGTGATTATGGCACTCAGGCTGGAAGACACAGGGAGGAGCCCTGGGCCTGTTTGTTGTTGTTGCCACTTAACAGTCTTTATTATTTACATTTATTTTTAGTCATCTTGCTGGACTGGGTTTTTTTTTTTTTTAATACAACAAGGTTTTGCTCTGTCATTCTGGACTGCAGTGGCACCATAATAATTTACTATAACCTTGAACTCCTGGGCTCAAACAATCCTCCTGCCTCAGCCTCCCAAGTAGCTGAAACTACCAATGTTTCTTACTATATCCACCTAATTTTTAAAAAATGTTTTTTAGAGACACAATCTCACTATGTTGACCGTGCTGTTCTCTAACCCCCGGCTTCAAGAGATCCTCCAGCTGCAGCCTCCCATTGTGTTAGGGTTACAAATATGAATCACTTTGCCTGGCTGGACATTTCTTTTGTGTGCACTGTGCCTCTTTATCTTATCTTGTTTTATTTTATTTATTTATTTATTTATTTTTTTGTAGAGATAGAGTCTCACCTTATCGCCCTTGGTAAAATGCTGTGGCGTCACACAGCTCACAGCAACCTCCAACTCCTGGGCCCAGGCTACTCTCCTGCCTCGACCTCCCGAGTAGCTGGGACCACAGGCGCCCATCACAACACCAGGCCATTTTTTTGCTGCAGTTTGGCTGGGGCCGGGACAAACAGCCATCCTCAGTATATGGGGCTGGCGCCCTACCCACTGAGCCACAGGTGTTGCCCTACTGTGCCTCTTAATCTATCAAATGTTGGGTTCTATTGGTGACATCAACCAAAAATACAAATTTTTGTTCTCCTTTAGGGAGGTCCTCAATTGCAATTCTCTTTCCACTGGCATATTAGTAGAGCTTTTTCTATAGTTTTTCTTTCTTTATTTTTTTGAGACAGAGCCTCAAGCTGTCACCCTGGGTAGAGGGCTGTGGCGTCACAGCTCACAGCAACCTCAAACTCTTGGGCTTAAGTGATTCTCTTGCCTCAGACTCCCAAGTAGCTGGAACTTTAGGCGCCTACCACTACACCTGGCTATTTTTAGGTTGTAGTTGTCCTTGTTTGGCAGGCCCAGGCTGGGTTCGAACCCACCAGCTCCAGTGTATGTGGCTGGCACCCTAACTGCTGAGCTATAGGCGCTGAACCTCTATAGTTTTTCTTTTTGTATTGATAGCTTAAAAATAAAAATGAGCTGAGTTGTCTGAATGGTTAGTTGTTTGGAGAGGTGTACATATGGGAGCAATGTTGTGCAATGTGTTTAAAAATGATTTCCAAGAATTTGTGTTCTAGGGCCAGCCCCATATACCAAGGGTGGTGGGTTTGAACCCAGCCCTGCCCAGCTAAAACAGCAGTGACAACTGAAAAAAAAAAATAGCCGGGCATTGTGGCAGGTGGCTGTAGTCCCAGCTACTCAGGAGGCTGAGGCAAGAGAATCACTTAAGTTCAAGAGCTGGAGGTTGCTGTGAGCTGTGATGCCATGGCACTTTACCGAGGGCAACAAAAGTGAGACTCTGTCTTAAAAAAAAGAATTCATTTTCTAAATGTATCTCAAAAATTATTTTATCGCAGTAAAATATATACAACACAAAATTTACCATTTAAACTATTTTTAAGTATATAATTCAGCGTCATTAAGTACATTCACAGTGTGTGCACCTATCACCACTCTCCAGATCTAGAATTTTTTCTTTTTTTATTATTATTAAATCATAGCTGTGTACATTATTGCAATCATGGGGTACAGTGTGGTGTTTTGAAATATTTTTATCAAACTGGTTAACATAGCCTTCATGTCATTTTCTTAGTTATTGTGTTAAGATGTTTGTATTCTACTTGTAGAAAGATTCCTTGCACCCTTAGAACTTTTTCACCATCCCTGACAGACTGGACCTACTTGTGACACAGGACCCTGTGACTGACTGCTAGAGTCCAGCTTTGAACTTTGGTCCTCTTAGTGGCATTCCCTCCTGCTCTTTCTAGAGTGGGCAGAAGGGTAGTGGCCACTGTGTTCTGGCTCCTTCCTCAGAGGATTCACCAGATACTGATATCAGATAGCAGAGGAGGGGGGTTGTGGCTGCCTCAGTTTCCTGCAGTTGCTGAATTCTACGGCCACAGTGGCCTCCAGGGATTCCTTAACATGACTCCCCGAAGTTGAACCAAAGTCAACCCCTGACCATCTCTGCACTTGACATACAAGGGGCACTCTGTAAAGATTTATCTAATGAATGAATGAATCTGGACAGGTAGATCACTGTCTCTGGGAAAGGAGACTTTATGGCTGCCCCTGGTCACAGAGAGATGATAAAGGCTTATGTTTGGAAGTCAGAAAGATATGGGTTCAAGCGCAGGCCCCATCCCGTACTAAGTATGTGGATGGTTTTCTGTCAGAACGAGAGTAATAATTCTTACCTTGTGCTGTGCAGTTTGAATAAGTGGAGTCTATGAGATACTTCCCCTCGGAGTAGCAAAGTTCAGTGATGTTGGTTCCCTCTCCCTTCCACCTATTAGAGAATCTCACAGTTGCATCTCCGGAAATGACTTTCTCTTTTCAACTCCAGTTTCCTTTCCTATTGGCTCATTTTTTGTCAGTTTCTAAGAAAGAATCCTCCCCGTTGTCTGAGCTCTGACCTCAGCCCTTTCAAGTTGGAGTCAGAATGCTACGAAAATGTGAAAGGGAAATGTTGCTTTCTTTGCCTTTACCTGAAATTGAGCCTCATCCATTTCTTTTTCTTTTTCTTTTTTTAGAGGCAGAGTGTCACTTTGTCACCCTCAGTAGAGTGTCGTGGTGTCACAGCTGAGAGCAACCTCCAATTCCTGGGTTTAGGCGATTCTCTTGCCTCAGCGACCAAGTAGCTGGGACTACAGGTGCCCACCACAATGCCTGGCTATTTTTTTGTTGCAGTTTGGCCAGGGCTGGGTTTGAACCCGCCACCCTCTGTATATGGGGCCAGTGCCCTACTCACTGAACCACAGATGCTGCCCATTGATTTCTATTTTATTGTGTTGAGTGGTCGCAATTTGTTCCTTCATGTTACGTGTTTTATTTCTCTCTCCCTTAGTCCCCCAAGCCTTCCCTTTCTGCCAGCCTCCAGTACACAATAACCAGCCTGGGCCACTCCTCTCATCCTCTAAACTGGAACTGTGTCTTTCTATTGTGTCTTACTATTTCCAAGTCCAAGAACTTGGATACATTCCCTTGGGACAGAGGATATAGTGCTTATCATTGGCCTCCAGGTTTTAGAAGCCGCCAAGACCCATCAATCATTCACAGTGCCTCTTTCTTCTATCCCTTCATTCCAATTCCTTGTTCTCACCTCCAAATCCTAAGATAGGAACGTGGAATGAGTAGCTGGAAGAAATTAAATGACACAGCTGAGGTCAGTGCTTGTTGGATGTATGACTCTGTTTATCATGCGCCATAGTTGGAACAGTTAAAACCTGATGAAAACTAATGCTGGAAATATTCAAAGAGTCTGGGGCAATGTGGGCTTATGAAATCTGAATATCTGTTGACAGAGATTTTATTTTATTTTTTTGGCAGAGATGAGGGGGTCTTACCATGTTTGCCAGGCTGGTCTTTAACTCCTGACCTCAAGCAATCCTCCCACCTAGGCTTCCCAATGACAGAGATTTTTGAAACAGTATTTTATAATAATCTCTTTTTTTTGAGACAGAGTTTCACTCTCTGTTGCCCTTGGTAGAGTGCCATGGTGTCACAACTCACAGCAACCTCAAACTCTTGGGCTTAAGCGATTCTCTGGCCTTAGCCTCCCAAGTAGTTGGGACCACAGGCGCCCACCACAACACCCGGCTATTTTTTGGTTGTAGTTGTCATTGTTGTTTGGCAGGCCTGACATGGGTTGGAACCTGCCAGCTCCGGTATATGTGGCTGGTGCCCTAGCCAGTGAGCTACAGGCGTTGAGCCTTAGAATAATCCCTTAACTCATTTTCCTGCCACCATTCAGCCCTTCCTCCTTCTAATCTACAACACTTATAGATTAAATTTGTAAAAATAGAGCTCATGACCTTGGGACCAAGACTATGAAGAACCTCACCTGCTTCACTAGAGAATTTGGCCCATTTCTCTAGGCTCTGGGGGGCTACTAAGAGATTTCTAAGCCCTGGAAGCATGTGATCAGATTTGCATTTTAAAAAATTATTGGGGTGATACCAGGGGAATGGATTAGAAATGGGGAGACCAGAAGCCAGTCAGTGGCTGGTGCCAGAATCCAGAGGGAAGCTGCTGAATTCCTGAAGCAGGAGAGTGGTGTGGGGATGGGGAGAAGGAAACAGGAGGTGCACAGGTGGGGCTGGGGGGGTTGGTCATTGACTGTTGGGGATGAGAGACAGTGAGGAGTCAAAGTTCATTGCAGTTTTAGCCTTTGTCAATCTGATAGAGATGTGTACCTTCTCTGAGCCACAGAATGAGGGGTGTGTGTGTGTGTGTATGTATGTGCATGCTGTAGTTATTGAAATCAGTTCTGTAGATATTAAATTTAAGGTACTTGGCAATACCTAGTAACAGAAGTCCAATATGGGTATGGGTTCAAGAGAAATGTGTGCACTGGATTTTTAGATTTGGGGGTGCTGGGTATAGTTAGCTGGTAGCTGAAACCTGGCAGAATGTCTCGTAAAGACAATCAAGGGCCGGGGAGTTCTAGAAAGCCCTGACATTTTAGAGGCAGGTGGGAGAAAAAGCGATTGAAGGGAGGTGAGAAGAAGTTGGCAGGAATACAGAAACAGACTTCAGAGTGTGAGGTTCTAAGAGTCAGGGGGTCCTGAGTTAAAAATAGGTCCTGAGTTAAAAACAGTACAGAGTTTAGAGGAAGAAGGGTTGGTGCAAAGTGTGAAATCCAGCAGACTCTGAACTGAGAGTAAGCTGCTAAGATAAGGAGCTCCGAGGAGTGGCCGAGACAAAAGCCAGGCTTCAGAAGGGTTGAATGACCAGGAGGTGAAGAGTAGGGAATAGAAGTACAGATACACTGTACCTCTCCCTGCTCCTGCAGGGAGTTTGCCGGGGAAGGGATGCAGAGAAACTGGCAAGTGTCAGGGAGAGGCAGGCTGAGGGCAAGAGATACTGAAACACGTTATAGGCTCAGGGGAGAGAGCCACTTGAGTGAGTGGGAGATGCCGTTATTACCTACTCGGAAACTGTCCCCTTTTTCCTTCCTTGTGGCAGAATCCACACATTTGATCCAGCAGGTGAACAGCAAAGTACTGAGGGGCGGCAGGCTCCTTCCCCCACTTAGGGGGTGGGGAATGAGCAATGGGAATTCGGTCCCTTCATCAATGATTGGTTTAGGGGTGGGCATGTGACCCACTTTTGGCCAATGAGACATAAAGGGAAGCTGACTAATGTTCTCTAGGAAATAGTTTTCCCTTTGATAAAGAAGATAGTTACAGGAGGGAAAAAAAGACTTCATGATTTTCTCAAAAATTATCTTTATTTTTTATTTCACCTCTGCCTCTTTGCACTGTTGAATAGTGTCCTATAAGGATGTGAGGCTCGGAGCTGCTGCAGCCCCTTGACAATAATGAAGTGGTGAGCTGAGCTGCAGGGTGAATTCCCATCTGCTGAGGACGGCAAACCCGGATGGTGAGACCTGGGTCTTCTTGATGGTACTTGAGGACTTTGTCCAGAGGCTGAACAAACCGAGATTGCCTCCCTTCAGTCTTAGTGAGGAACTAGGAGCTTGCTTATTATTTATGCCACTGCTGGTTATCTTTTCAGCTACACGCATCTTAACTGATATAGGGGTGCTGTCATATTCTAGATCTGTGGTCATTTAGGTTGGTTTTAAAATGAAATCAGGGTACCAGTAAGATTTTTGAAATGTTGAGGTTAAACCATCCAAGATGTGGTTTCTTCTCTAAAGTAGCAGTCAAGGGCATCACTCTTTAAAACCATCTTGATTATTTACACAAACCAGTCATTTTGCCATGGGTAGTGAAGATTACCGAAGTCAGATCTTTCTGATTTTCTGGCTGAAGTCAGGTCAAACAAGTCTTCCAAGCCAGAAAAGCTCCCCAGTCTTCTCCACAGCTTCTCATTGTTATGGCCATCCCTTATCCATCCATTGGGAA
This sequence comes from Galagoides demidoff, assembly GCA_963574575.1. Classification (NCBI taxonomy): domain Eukaryota; kingdom Metazoa; phylum Chordata; class Mammalia; order Primates; family Galagidae; genus Galagoides; species Galagoides demidoff. The sequence continues at coordinate 9,766 of CAUYQV010101832.1, forward strand.
GCAAATCCTCCTACTCGTTCCAATTGGCCACAATTTGGTTGTAAGATAAGACAGGACTTCGGATGTCAGTTTTCCTCTGGAATATAGACAGAGTAACAATGTTCTCTGGACCGAGAGTTCAAAAGGCTGAACCTGTTGTCAAGGTCATAGGCCTGATGCAAAAGGAGAGATATTTGCAGAGGAGATATTGTACAAGTAACCGGCAAGCAGAAACTGCTCTTCTCAGGGCTACTGAGAAATATATAGGTGACTGGGAATGAAGAACCAGCCTTGGAAAAATTGACAAAGTAGGAGAGAAACAGTCCTAAAAGGACATGAATAAAAGCCCAGGGTAACAAGCAGCATGAAGCATGGATTTGAAGGGGGGGGGGGGTTGAAAGCAAGGAATCTAGTTTTCAAGCTAGTGGACTATTCTAGGTGAGAGAAAACAAGGGCAGTGGCAGGGGAGATGGAAAGGAGGACAGGATACAGGAGGCCTTGCTGAGATAGTCTCAGCAAGAACTGATAATCAGGTGGATGTGGGCAGAGAAGAAAGGCGTGAATACAAGGACAAATCTCCTATACAGCAATGGGGGAGGTCTTTAAAAAAAATTGTGTCGAATCATGTTTCTTAAACTTTCATTTGGCTATGGAATATCTTCTAATGTATTTGGGGTAGGATTTGTTTTTCTCTTTCTTTCCTTGTTTGGGAGTTGGGGACACACTAAGGCAACATAATAGACAACAGCACAATTGTTCTGTGCAAGATTCAGGGTGGTCGTGTGGAGGACCAGCTTCATGGATGACCCAAGCGGTCTCACAGGAACCTGTGCTTAGAAGGGGTCAGTCCTTGGTTTAATGCCGGCTGTCCTTCTCATGAAATTCCTAACCATTTCTGAACAAGGTATTCTGCATTTTCATTTTGTACTAGGTCCTGCAAATTAGGTAACCAGCCCCGGGAAGAAGTAAGGCACTAAAGATCTCATCCCTTAACTGGCTCAGGGATGCTGACACAGTCAGGGTGGAGATGAATTGAACGATGATGTCCTAATAGTCTTAGCCTGTATTTCACAGGATCACGGGAGTGCTGAATGAGTAAGTACATGGAAAGCACTTAGAACAGTGTCTGGCACGTAGTGAATGCTATGTAAGTGTTTGATAGCCTTTTTCTTCCCTCTCTGCTGCTGGTTCAACCCCTGACAGCCTGAGGTTGATTATTCACAGGGTCACAGTGGAATTTTCTCATTTTCACATTTCTAACCTGTCCATCACTATCCAGCCCCAGGCTTATGGTTCTCCTTTGTGGGAGGGAGGGAGAGGGGAGATCCAACAGCAATAATTATTACCATAGATACATGTGTGATATCCCATCCTCTCTTTCTCATTAATAGCTACATCATGCTTCAGGGTGTATCTGTGTGTTGTTGTGTCTCTGTGTGGCTTTGTCTCTGAGAGGTTTTTTTTTTTTCTTTTAAATTTTAACTCAATTAATTAAAGGCTCTCTCTGATGTTTTTGTTTTTTATTCTTTACCTGCCTTTTTTTGGTTCATATATTATAGAAGGATTCTTAAATCACCTGTCTCCTCCCTGTTCCCTGCTCAAAGGAAGGGTAGGATCTGTAGAGAGATTAAGTCACCATTGTCATCAAGATAATGGCTTCCTCCCTCCTCCCCTCCCCCCCATCTCATTCCTCTGAGCCTGTGAAGTGCTCAACCTTTGTCCTTAAAGTACAGCCTTTTACTGCAGTAAAAAATTAAAACACCGGCTCAACACCTCTATTCCATAAACCAGTTGTCCTGATCAAAGTCTAGCTCCATCCTAATTCTTAGATGTTCCCAGCCCATTCACAGTAACAGGGACTCTCTCTCTCCTTGTCCTAGGTTTTAAGTTTCCAAGAACTACATGTTTTTTTCCTTAGTAGAAATAGTTGTGGTTTTTTCTAACAATTTTGCAAGTTCCCCATAAAGTTGGAAATTCCCTTCTAGCTTACAGCTCTTGATAGATACAGAGAAGCTGGTCTGGTCCTAGCTTCCCTCCTGCTGTGTGGCTCTAGGAAGTTAGCTTGAACTCTCTGGGCCGCGGATCACAAAGATGTCTTGACTGGGGACAGACTGAAGGGTGAAAAGGTTTGAGGAAGAATTTCTTTTGGGAGGACCTTGAGAAATGGGATTTACAAATGTCTCTATAGTGAGAATAGTCATTTGGGGGAACTACCAACCCATTCAGATTCTTCCCCTTGGAAAAAAAAACAAAACCTCCTTTAATAATTTCCATTGCTAATCCCTCCCCCCCCCCACACCTCCACGTGGCCTCCACCCTCAGCCGTTGACTGACAAAGTAGATGTGCTGTCCCCTCCCTCTTTAATTTGTAAGCACGCTTCTGGGAGGCCCTAGATAAATAGAAGGTAGAGACAAGATTGCAGAATTATTATTATCATTATGATGAAGATTATGCTCTCAGCATGAGAAACAGGAAGTGAAACTGATGAAATGCCCAGTGGTAAATACTTGGCCCCCTCTCCTCAGCTGGACCTAAAGGCAAAGCAGAAGCCAGCCAAAGAAAACTGTGGCTCTGCCATGCCACAGGCTCTAACAGCCTCTGGTGGAGTGTGAGTGGGTGTGTGTGTGTGTGTGACAAGACATGGCTCTGAATGACCGGTTTTGAGGACTTGCAGTGATCTTTCAGTCTGTTCTTCTGCCCCTGCTTCCCTGGTCATGTGACAGCCTCAGGGTTCTTCCTTACTCCTTCCTTCCTCATTTCCTAGAGAGCACTTCCCGTGGCTGTCAGAAGATGTTGAAGGAAATGTCCAGTGATTAATTGGCCCCCGCCACCCACACCTTATCTGCCGAGGTCTGTGCCATGCGCCTTTCTTGATAGCTGGTTCTGTCCCCACTGCAGACATTCTCTGGGCCGAGGCCTGGCTTCCCTCTCCCTTCAGGGGGCTGTGTTTTCTCTTCTGCCTGGCTGCCCGATGCTACATCTGCTGGGTTGATTATTCATGGCCTTTGTCTTTCTCAGGAATTGATTCTGGATAAATGGTAGTCAGAAAACAGGGCGTCAGGGCCAATGTAATTATCCCATGTTGGCATTTCCATTTGCAGCACCACGGCCTCTGGAAACACTGACACACGGTGAAAATGACCTGATTTTCATACTACCTTGTTAGCTCGAATTCCCAGGGAGAAAAGAGCAGACAGCTATTTGGGAAATAAATGAACCAAGCCGGTGTTTCTGAAATACCTCCTCATTCAGATCATACTCTAAAAAAATACTCTGAAAAAGCAGAGGGAACAGGAGAGAAAAAGGCATCACGGAGGGGGATCAGAACGAAAAAGAGAACACTTTAGACTTGCAGGGTACTGGGCGTGTGGGTGCCGGGACCCACGCCTTTTTTATGGGTTACATACTGAGACCTTGAGCCAAATTAATAATGGTTGGAATTTCAGTTTGGAAAAAACATAATCATCTTATCTCTTTGTGACTTAGAATAGGGGCCCAGAGAAGCCCCCCCCCCCGTTGGGATATGGATGAGGGTTACAGCAGGTAACTGACTTAGGAAGAAAACCTCAAGTATGGAGCCTTACACTCCAAACTGCAGCAGCTACATGTCTGCTCCCTGTTCAGGAGAACCCGGTAGGGCCAGGAGGCAGCTGTGAGGTCCTTGCTTCCTGCATTCAGATCCCCACTCCAGACCTTTATGTCACTGAAACTCACTGGGCCTTGGTTTCTCATCTCGGCGCCCGGAAGGGTATTAGTAACTCCTATCTATAGGGTTGTTCTGGGACATTCATTGAGTCCACACACAGAATTGCTTACAGTTATTTCAGGAACATAATAACTGTATGTAAATGTATTTACATTACTTTTTTTTAGCCATTTATTTTTATTTTTTTAGAGACAGAGTCTTACTATGCCGCCCTCAGTAGAGTGCTGTGGTGTCACAGCTAACAGCAACTTCCACCTCTTGGGCTTAGGCCATTCTCTTGTCTCAGCCTCCTGGGTAGCTGGGACTACAGGCTCCCTCCACAAGGCCCAGCTATTTTTGTTGCAGTTTGTCCAGGGCCGGGTTCGAACCTGCCACCTTTGGTATATGGGGCTGGTGCCCTACTCACTGAGCCACAGGTGCTGTATTTACATTACATTTAGTGTAATGAAAGCTATTACTGAGATCTTTTAAATGTGCCTTTGTGTGCTGTTCACCATGCTCCATCTGTTCACATAAATCTCTTCAGAGGGTTCACTCCTTCTCTAAGTTTCTATTGTTTCTCTCTCTCTCTCTTTCTTTCTTTCTTTCTTTCTTTTTTTTTTTGAGACAAAGTTTAACTCTGTTGCCCAGACCAGAGTGCTGTGGCATCGGCTGAGTTCAAATTCTTGGGTTCATGCGATCCTCCTGCCTCAGCCACCTGAGTAGCTGGGACTATAGGTGCCCATCACAATGTCCAGCTAATCTTTCTACATTTTTTTTCTTTTTTTGAGACAGAGTCTCACTTAGTCACCCTGTGGTTGAGTTCTATGGGGTCATAGCTCACAGCAACCTCAAACTCTTGGGGTCAAGCAATCCTCTTGCCTCAGCCTCCTGAGTAGTTTGGGACTACAGGCACTTGCCACAACGCATGGCTATTTTTTTTAGAGATTAGGGTCTTGCTCTTATTCAGGCTGGTCTTGAACTCCTGAGCCTAGGCAATCCACCCACCTCAGCCTCCCAGAGTGCTGGGATAACAGGTGTGAGCCACCACACCTGGCCAATTTTTCTATTTTTAGGAGACAGGGTCTCTAAGATCATGCTCAGTCTGGTTTCGAACTTCTGAGCCCAAGCAATCCTCCTCCTCCTGCCTTAGCCTCCCAGAGTGTTAGGATTACAGGCATGAGCCACTGAGCCTGGCTTCTGTTATTTCTTAACCCAGAGGATAGCACATAGTCAGTGGTGTCACACCGAAGCCAATCCTTCCCAGTTTCTGGGCCCTGTTCCTTGTCCATTCCCTTCTTCGTCTGCTGTTTTTGCTTCTCTGGTCTTTCTATTTCCAACTCTCTAGGAAGATAGCCTTTGGAAGGCTCCACTAAGGAAGGCCCCTCGGATCCTGGCAGGCTCTTCCATGATGTGCCTAGGTGCCAGAGGCCTGGGAGAGCAGCACCCCAGGAAGCTGGTCCTTCCACCAGCAATTCCCCTAGGGCCAGGCTTCCTTTCCCAGGCCCTGGGCTCTTCCACAGGCCGCGGGAGAAGCTGAAACAGGGCTACTGGACTCCATAATAACCACACTTCAGCACGGTAAACAAGAGCCAGATTCCTGGGGAGTGACACATCAGGAGCTCTGCAGCAGAAGTAGCTATGATGACACCAAGATGTGAAGAAACACCTCTGCTCGGCCCTGGCCTGCCTGAGGAAGGCCCAGGGGAGAGGCTGCCCACATGTCCCTCTTTGCTACACTTCCTGTCAGTCTTGGCCTCAGTTACGGGCACGCTGGCACCAATTGGCTCTGCAGACACAAGTAGATGGCCAGTCATTCCGAATGCCCAGCCAGACTAGTATCTCCCTCATCTATCCTTTTTCAGGATTTGTCTTGCCCTCTTCTCTCTATATGGGGCCAACTCCTGCCCTTGGCTCTCATCCCCTACTCCGTATCTCTCTGTGAGGGGGAATTATACCCTTCCTGCTCAGATGCCAAGAGGAGCTATGCTCCTGTGAGGATGCTTTGATCCCAGGAAGCCAAGATGTAGGCTGCACGAAAGCTTGGCACTGCACGCAGGCTGTCATAGTTGTCTGACCTGGAGTCACATGGTCTAGGACTTTCCTCTTAACAGTGCGACTTCAGAGTTTAGGATCAGATCCCCATGACGAAACCCAGTCCTTGCTGGTTCCTCCGTGGAAGATTGAACTGGCTCACATACCTCTAGAAGAACATACAAGAAATGGATGGAGAACTGGGTGGCTGAGGGTTTCGGGTGGGAGGGAGACATTTTACTCTCTGTATTTGTATTTAGTGCCATGTGAATGTATTTAAAAAGCTCCAAAGAAAGAAGGAATAAAGAAATTCTGTGATTTTGTAAATCTCTTGGATATAAAATCCGTTCTCATGGCAGAAGGGACAGTGAGACAACTGCCATGGGGAGGCCTGTACTTCAGGCTTAGAAGGGGCTGTCAAAGCAGGTAGTGGCTTGGGTTTGAGATTTTCTATTTGACTCAGGGTTCTGTAAGATGGGATGCTGAGTGCAGTGGTCCAGGAGAGAGGGGGATGGGCCTGCAGTTCTGTCCAGGCCTGGGAGACCATGACTCTCCCATCTAATGCATAGTGGTAACCTCTCCCAACAGTGGAGGTCAACAGGGTCAGCCCATTTGTGCTGCTTGGTTGCCTTTGTACTTGGGAGCTAAAAGGGAGGGAACGGGCCAGTGCCAGCACTCCAGGGACCTGATGTCCTCCCAGACAGATGTTAGACACTAGACACTGCCACCATGTTGTATAGTACACAACACAGCCAGTGTGTACTAGTCTTAGTACATGTGTTTCTTTAAAAACCTTTCTGTTCTTTTAATTCGAAATTCTTACATTCATCAAATATATCAAAGCTTGCCAACACTTTTACATAACATCAACGATAGCTCCTATTTCCCAAAGTCCAAAGCTTGAGTGCAATTTCTAGCCCTCAAATTTGCCTTAACCTCGAATCTTGTGATATTCTCATGCACAAACCCTACAGTCCTGCCTGTGTTGACCACCTGCTGCTTCTAAACCAGCCATGCAATTTTTTTCTCTATCTCCACTCCTTTATTCATGTTAAGCACTTTCTCCTATGTGGTTTCCTCCTCTGCCTGGAGAAGTCTTGCCCATCTTTAAAGGCCTAGGTTGAATGTTACCTCTTTTTTTTTTTTTTTGAGACAGAGACTCAAGTTGTCACACTGAGTAGAGTGCCATGCTGTCACAGCTTACAGCAACCTCAAACTCTTGGGCTTAAGCAATTCTCTTGCCTTATCCTCCCAAGTAGCCAGGATTACAGGTGCCCACCACAATGCCCAGCTACTTTTGTTGTTGTTGTTGTTATTGCAGTTGTCATTGTTGTTTTAGCTGGCCCAGGCCGGGTTTGAACCCGCCAGCCTCGGTGGATGTGGCTGGCGCCTTATCCACTGAGCTACGGTTGGTGCCACCAAATGTTGCCTTTTTTTATAAAGGTTTCCTGATACATCTCTCTCATTTATAAGCCCTAGAGTACAATGCTTAAATCCTCTCAAGGCTATCTCCATTAGGGTATCTATTATTGAACATGGAACACTGTGGAAATAGGATGGCGGACTCCTCAAAAAATTAAACATGGAATTACTATATGATCCAGCAATTCCACTTCTGGATACACACCCAAAAGAGCTGAAACCAGGGATTCAAACAAATTTGTGTGCATCTATGTTCATAGCAGTATCGTTTACAATAGCCAAAAGGGGGAAGCAACTCAATGGTTCATTGATGCATGAATGAATAAACAAAATGTGGTATGTACATACAATGGACTATCATTTAGCCTTAAAAAAGAAGGATATTTTGATACATGCTGCAACATGGAGGAACCTTGGAAACATGCTAACAAAATAAGCCAGACCAAAAAAGACAGGTACTATATGATTCCACTTATCTGAGGTAACTACGCATTCAAATTCATAGAGACAGAAAGTCAAACGGAGGCGCCATGATCTATGGGAAGGAGGAACAGGGAAATATTGTTTAACAAGTCCAGAGTTTCAATTTGCAAGATGAAAAGAGTCCTGGAGATGGATGGTAGTAATGAATCAGGACAATGTGAAAGTACTTAATGCCAGTAAATTGTACTTTTAAAATGGTACATTTTGGTATGTATTTTACATAGCATTTCAAGGCACCTGGAGTTGACCTGTGCTAACATTAGTGACTGGCACCTTTACTAGATGACATATGCATCAAGGCCTCTGGGCGTTCCCATGATGCTTGGTCAATGTGTGTTGCCATAAAAGGAGGTACAAAGTTGATGGTGGGGAGGATGGGGGGGCCTCAGGCCGACGTATGCTGACTTCTGCCTTCCAGCACACACAATTTTTCCCTGCACCTACTGTTGCTCCGCTGGAAGAGGCTTAGACAGGGCCATGGGAAGACCCCTCCCCAGCATCAGTGAATGAGTTTCCAGAAATGAGAGAAGTTTGCATGCAACATGGGCTGGACAGGTCACGCAAAAGGAAGAACCTCTTCTCTTGGCATAATAAATGAGCACCAGAAGTTCTGAGAGCCCAGAGTTTTTAAGGTCACACGCCTACCTGCCTACGTGATGGATAGATGTGGTCTTTGGAGGAAGGGGACAGATCTGGTGATCTCTATAGGTTCCTTTCATCTCTACAATGTTGTTGTTTTCATAACTCATGAGAAACGTGGGGAAAAAAATTAGTTCCTACCTCTATCTGTCATGGAACGAAAACAAAACAAAACAAAACATAGCATGTACGTGTACCACATATACCTCATATATTTAGGTATTTTCTCAAAAGTTTACAAATGCTAGGATTCTAAATTCATTAATGATCAAATGACTTTGCCTTTAACGCGCTTAGAAGGAGAGTCTCTAAGAGCTCTGAGTAAGCTGCAGTTGCAGACTGTTCCCTTCTCCTGAGCATGCACACAGGCGGGAGGGCTTCCCCAGGGTGGCCTGCCAGTGGTCAGTAGCTGGGCTATGTACAAGAGCACTTAGGAATATGGGCTCTCACACATGTGGAAATAGCTCTCCCCATCTGGTTCTATGATGACGTTGGCTAGTTATTTAACCTTTCTGAGCCATTGTGTTTTCAACGATCAAAATAGCAGGATAGTGTTGAGAAGACTAAATGATGAATATGAAGGTACCTGCCGCTTTTACAGCAGCTCACATTTACAGAGGTGAAGTCGCCTTCCTTACACAAAGAGAACACTGAGGTGCCGTTAAGCCTAGCAGTAAGTGATGGAGGTGGGATTTGAACCCAGGATTTGATTCCACCATGTTCTGCTGCCTCAAAATTGTATTCTTGGCTCAGCGCCTGTGGCTCAATCGGCTAAGGCGCCAGCCACGTACACCTAAGGTGGCGGGTTCGAATCCCCAGCCCGGGCCCGGCAAACAACAATGATGGCTGCAACCAAAAAATGGCCGGGCGTTGTGGCAGGCGCCTGTGGTCCCAGCTACTTGGGAGGCAGAGGCAGGAGACTCGCTTGAGCCCAGGTGGTGGAGGTTGCTATGAGCTGTGATGCCATGGCACTCTACC